>ML428896.1:30111-97553 GCA_005239525.1 Nicotiana knightiana | reverse complement strand
TCTGAGTTGTATTTTTCCATGATTCGCTCATTGTTACATTTCAGTCCTTATTATTGTGATATTTCCTCTGTTTTTATATATATATATATATATATATATATATATATAGAGAGAGAGAGAGAGAGAGAGAGAGAGTAGTGGAGCGGGTTGCCCGCCGCAGCAGTGGTGTGTGTTCATGGTACTTGTTGAGTACGAGTGTTAAGTGAGAGCATGAGATACTGATAGTGGAGTAACGAGTAACTGAGAGGCTTGCCCGAGAGGCTTTATTGTGAGTGATATTGTGCCCGAGGGGCTTATTTTATGAAAATGTTGTTTACACTCTTCTTTACACTGAGCATCTGATAACAAATGTTGGATAAATGTCTTTTTACGAGATTTTTAAATGGAAACCGGAGTTTTATGAAATTTTAGGGATTGTAGATTCTTGGCTTGATTTATTCAGTTCAACTGTTATTCATTATATGGATTTACATGATTTAAATGCTTGTCACTACACTCAAGTTTTTAGTTACATTGATTACTTACTGAGTTAGCGTACTCACATTACTCCTAGCACCTCTGCGTGCAGACCCAGGTACTGGACCAACTCACTAGTTGATTTCCAGACGAGCTTGGAGTTGTTTGAGGATAGAGGTAGCTTCTCAGCGTCCCCAGCTCACCTCCTTTCCTTCCTCAGATCATTGTTTCTTTTGGTCTTTTGTACCTCAGACTTTTGTTGTAGCAAGTCACTATGTTGTACATTATATTTTCAGTCTTAGATGCTCATGACAGTTGACTCCAGGTTTTTGGGAAGTGTGTATTTGTTTTACCTCTTTCTGATATTTTTAAAATTTGCTAAATTTTGGGGAAATTATGGGATATATTGATAATCTGAAATGGTTGGCTAGCCTAGTTCTATGATAGGCGCCATCACGGCCGGCTTAGGATTTGGGGTTGTGACAAGTTAGTATCAGAGCCTAGGTTCACATAGCACTCAACGGTCATGAGCAGCTTTAGTAGAGTCTTGCAGATCGGTACAGAGACGTCTATACTTACCTTCGAGAGGCTATAGAACCCTTAGGAACAATCTTATTTTTCTTGAATTCTGTCGTGCCATTTAATTGATCTGAAAATCTAAACTTTTGTTGTTGCATTCTCTCAGAGATGGTGAGGACTCGCGCCACCGATCAGGGCGATCAGCCACCAGCTAGACCAGCGAGGGGTCGAGGTCGCGGTCGAGGCCGTGGTAGAGGTAGGGGTCCAGCTAGGGCAGTATCAGTTGATCCCCCTACTACTCAGGATCAGGTTCCCACCGCAGATACTCCAGCTGGACAGGCTCAAGCACTGGTAGTGCCGATTGTTATTCCGGGTCTTCAGGAGACCTTGGCTCAGATCTTGACAGTGTGTACCACCCTTGCTCAGGCAGTTTCTGCTACTTCTTAGGTTGGGGGAGGCAGGCAGACTCCAGTTGCTCGGACACCTGAGCAGGCTACTCAGGGCCATCAGACACCAGGGGCGGTTCCAGCCCAGCCGGTTGCTCCAGTTCAGGACTTCGTGGTCCCAGCTATGCCAGATGATGAGCAGCGTAGGCTGGAGAGATTTAGTAGACTACAGCCTCTGACATTCAGTGGTGCCGAGGGCGAAGATGCCCAAGGTTTTCTAGATAAGTGCCAGAGGATGCTGCGTATGCTGGGATTTTGGAGACCAATGGGGTCTCATTTGCTACTTTTCAGTTCTCTGGTGCTACCTTCACTTGGTGGGAGTCGTTTGAGAGGCGTAGGCATGTTGGTTCAGCACTCCTTACCTGGCAGCAGTTCTCCACTATCTTCTTGGAGAAGTATGTACCCCAGTCTCACAGGGAGGGCCAGCGCATGCTTTTTGAGCAGCTGCATCAGGGAGAGCTATCAGTGATGCAGTATGAGATGCGGTTTTCGGAGTTGGATCTTCATGCCACCGAGTTGGTCCCTACTGATAGGGAGAGGATTAGAAGGGTTTGTGGATGGACTCACTTATCAACTCCGCTTTTTCATGACCCGGGAGAGAGTATCAGATGCTACATTCGAGTATGTTGTCGATATTGCTCGAGATATTCAGTAGGTTCGCCGCCAGGAGCGGGTAGAGAGGGAGGCCAAGAGGCCTCGTGGATCAGGTGGTTCTAGTGGTGCTCTATTTAGGGGCAGTTTCAGCATGGCAGGGGTTGTTCATTCAGGCCTCCTCAGTTAGGCCGCCCAGTCTATGGTGGTACATCTTCGGGGCATGGTCCCTGCAGTTTTCAGCCAGTCCACTCTTCATTCGGTGCCCTTCCAGCCCAGAGTACAGCTCGAGCACCATCAGCTCAGGGTTCTTCTATGCATGGTTCTCCTAGTGACCAATCTAGTGTCAGGGGTTCATTTCAGTCCTAGTCTCCAGCTCCAGGGAGTTGTTATGGGTGTGGAGAGTTTGGACATATGAGGAGGCAGTGTCCTCATCTTCTTGGAGGTCCATCTCAGCGGAGGAGCCAGCCTTCGACTTCAGCTCCAGTTACTTCACCACCCACCCAGGTAGCCAGGGATGGTAGTCAGTCAGCTAGAGGTCGTCCTAGAGAGGGAGGTCGAGCAGGTGGAGGTCAGGACCGTATGTATGCCTTTCCAGCCAGGCCAGATGTTATGGCCACCGATGCAGTGATCGCAGTTATTGTCTTAGTCTATCCAAGATGCTTTGGCTTTATTTGGCCTTGGTTCTATGTATTCCTATGTTTCTTCATATTTTGCCCATTTTCTAGATATGCCCCGTGAGTATTTAGTTACATCTGTTCATGTGTCGACTCTGGTGGGCGATACTATTATTGTGGACCATGTGTATCGGTCGTGTGTGATATCTATTGGGGGTCTGGAGACCCGAGTGGACCTACTGTTACTCAGCATGGTCGATTTTTATGTGATATTGGGCATGGATTGGTTATCTTCGTGTCATGTTGTTCTTTAATTGTCATGCTAAGACCGTGACCCTAGCTATGCCCGGATGTCCGAGGGTTGAGTGAAGAGGTTCTTCTGATTATGTGCCTAGCAGGGTGATTTCCTACCTGAAGGCTCAGTGTATGGTTGAGAAAGGGTGTTTATCATATCTGGCTTTGGTGAGGGATGACAGTGGTGAGACTCCCGCTATTGATTCGTTTCCTGTGGTCCGTGACTTTCCGGACGTGTTTCCTGCAGACCTGCCAGGCATGCCACCTGACAGGGATATTGATTTTGGTATTGACCTGGTGCCAGGAACCTAGCCTATTTCTATTCCACATTATCGTATGGCACCAGTGGAGTTAAAGGAATTAAAGGAGCAACTTCAGGAACTCCTAGATATGGGGTTCATTCGACCTAGTGTGTCACCTTGGGGTGCACCGGTGTTGTTCGTAAAGAAGAAGGATGGTTCTATGCGTATTTGTATTGACTATCGACAGTTGAACAGGGTTACGGTGAAGAATCGGTATCCCCTTGCCTCGTATAGATGACTTGTTTGATCAGTTGCAGGGTGCTAGAGTATTTTCTAAGATTGACTTGCGTTCCGGTTATCATCAGTTGAAGATTCGGGGCCAGACATCCCGAAGACTGCTTTCAGTACTAGATATGGTCAATATGAGTTTCTGGTTATGTCATTCGGGTTGACCAATGCCCCACCAGCCTTTANTATCATCAGTTGAAGATTCGGGGGCCAGACATCCCGAAGACTACTTTCAGGACTAGATATGGTCATTATGAGTTCCTGGTTATGTCATTTGGGCTGACCAAAGCCCCAGCAACCTTTATGCACTTGATGCACATTGTATTTCGACCTTATCTGGATTCTTTCGTCATCGTACTTGTTGACGATATCTTGGTGTATTCCTGATCTCGGGAGGATCATGAGCAGCATTTGAGATTTGTGCTTCAGACCTTGAGAGAGAAGAGATTGTATGCAAAATTTTTGAAGTGTGAGTTCTGGCTTGATTCAGTAGCATTCTTGGGGCATGTGGTGTCCAATGAGGGTATTCAGGTTGATCCGAAGAAGGTAGAGGCGATGCAGAGTTGGCCTAGACCGTCATCAGCTACTGAGATTCGTAGTTTCCTTGGTTTGGCAGGGTACTATCGCCATTTCGTCGAGTGATTTTCATCTATTGCAGCACCTATGACCAGACTGACCCAGAAGGGTGCTCTGTTCAGCTGGACTGAGGAGTGTGAGGAGAGATTTCGGAATCCCAAGTCAGCTTTGACTACAGCTCCTGTATTGATTTTGCCTAAGGGTTCAGTTTCTTATACAGTTTACTATGATGCCTCGAGAGTTGGCCTTGGATCGGTTTTGATACAGGATGGTAGGGTGATTGCCTACGTGTCCAGACAGTTGAAGGTGCACGAGAAGAATTATCCAGTGCACAATCTTGAGCTAGCAGCTATTGTTCACGCCTTGAAGATTTAGCGTCATTATTTGTATGGAGTGCATTGTGAGATTTTCACGGATCACCGTAGTCTGCAGCATCTACTTAAGCAGAAGGATCTGAATTTGCGTCAGAGGAGGTGGTTGGAGCTTCTCAAGGATTATGACTTCACTATTTTATATCATCCGGGGAAGGCCAATGTAGTGGCCGATGCCCTAAGTCGCAGAGCGGAGAGTTTGGGGAGTTTAGCCTACCTTCTAGTAGCAAAGCGACCTTTAGCACTTGGTGTTCCGGCTTTAGCAGGTCAGTTGGTGAGATTGGATCTATCAGAGCCTCCGCGAGTATTGGCTTATGTAGCCTCCAGGTCTTCTCTTTATGATCATATCAGAGCACGCCAGTATGATGATCCACACTTGCTTATTCTTCAGGGTCCATCGCGGTGATGCCAGGGATGTGGTTATTGGTGATGATGGGGTCATGAGGATGCAGGGCCGGATTTGCATGCCCAATGTGCATGGGCTTCGAGATTTGATTCTAGGTGCCGCGAAGATGTATCAGGATCTGAGACAGCATTATTGTTGGAGGCGGATGAAGTGAGATATTGTTGAGTTTGTGGCTTGGTGTCTCAATTGTCAGCAAGTCAAGTATGAGCACCAGAGGCCAGGTGGATTGCTTCAGAGATTTGATATTCCGGAGTGGAAGTGGGAGCGAATCACCATAGACTTCGTAGTTGGACTCCCACGGACTTCGAGGGGGTTTGATGTTATATAGGTTATTATGGATCGGCTGACCAAGTCCGCGCACTTCATTCTTGTTGGTACTACTTATTCTTCGGAGCGGTTAGCTGAGATTTATATCAGGGAGATTGTCCGATTGCATGGGGTTCCAGTTTCTATCATTTCTGACAGAGGTACTCAATTCACATCTCACTTTTGGAGAGCCGTACAGAGAGAGTTTGGTACTCAGGTCGAGTTGAGCACAGTGTTTCATCCTCAGACCGACGGGCAATCGGAGCGTACTATTCAAATTTTGGAGGATATGTTGTGTGCCTGTGTCATTGATTTTGGGGGTTCATGGGACCAGTTTCTGCCACTCGCGGAGTTTTCATATAATAAGAGTTATTAGTCGAGTATCCAGATGGCTCCGTATGAGGCTTTATATGGTAGGAGGTGCAGATCTCTGGTTGGTTGGTTTGAGTCGGGCGAGGCTAGGCTATTGGGCACAAACTTGGTTCAGGATGCGTTGGGAAAGCCGAAGTTGATTCAGGAGCGGCTTTACACAGAAGGTTCAGGGAAGGTTCAATGGCGAGGACAGCCGGTGGAGGATTCCACCCGGGAGGTCGAGCGGGAGATGCGGGAAATATATCCTCATTTATTCGAGACTCCGGGTATGTTTCTAGACTCGTTCGAGGACGGACATTTGTTTAAGAGGGGGAGGATGTAATGACCCGGCCGGTCGTTTCTTGAGATTAGCCCCGTTTCCCCCATTTTTGCTTTATTATATGTTTCTTAGCCTGTTTATGTTGTGTTGGGTCGGTTGGTTCGGGTTCGGAATGGTCGTGGTGAGATCAGAGACACTTAGTCTCTTAAACTAGCTTAATAGTTGAAAAGTCAAATTGGGAATTGACTTATTAGTAAATGACCTCGAAATGTGGATTTTATGACTCGGATAGCTTCGTTAGGTGATTTAGGACTTAGGAGTGTGTTCGGAATGAAGTTTTGATGTCCGGTGTAGAATTAGGCTTGAATTGGCGAAAGTTAGTTTTTGGCGATTTTCGATTGGCAGAAGAAAATAGGCTATCGGGGTCGGAATGGAATTCCGAAAATTGGAACAGGTTCGTAATGTCATTTTGAATATGTGCTCAAATTTTTAGTTCAATCGGATGTGTTTTGGTTGGTTTCGGCATCATTGGCAAAATTTAGAAGTTTTAAAGTTCATAGGTTTGAATTTGATGTGATTTTGGTATTTTTGTGTTGTTTTTGGTGTTTTGAAGGATCGAATAAGTTTGAATAATGCTATGGGGTGTGTTAGTATGTTTGGTTGGGGCCCCGAGGGGCTCGGGATTTATTTCGGATGGTTAGCGGAGGTTCCGACTTAGGAAATTTGTAGCAAATAGCTGCTGGTGTTAAGCTGCTGGTGTGGCCGCACCTGCGGATGGGCAGCCGCAGGTGCGATGCCGCAAGTGTGAAGGTCCATGCACAAGTTGGAAAAGAGGCTAGGCAGGATGATTCCGCAGGTGTGAAGAGTTGGCCGCACATGCGAAGCCGTAGGTGCGAAAAAGGGACCGCAGGTGCGAGAATTGGACTGTTAGTGGGTTTTCGTAGGTGTGCACCTGGGACCGCAGGTGCGGGTCCACAGGTGCAAGGAAAGGTCTGCAGGTGCGGATTAACTGGGCAGAGCAGTATAAAAGAGTGCCTCCGCAAAATTTTGGTTATTCTTCCATTGTTGCATGCGGGTGGAGCTTGTTTGAGAGCAAATTGAAGAAAGAATTCGAGGGTCTTCAGTGGAGGTAAGTTCCCGGATTATAAAACTCGTTTCTATGCTATTTTTTAGGGATTAGGCTTGTAATTTGAATAATTAAAGTGGAAAAAGTTGGGAAAAAATGGGGAGGAAGATTGGAAATTCTTTTGGTGATTTGAGTGGCAAATTATGGTCCGATTGTGGAGTTTTTGGTATGTATAGAATTGTGGGACGATGAGGGACAATAAGGATTCTAGTGATGTAAATTTTATTGAATTCTGAGACGTGGGCCTGGGGCTCGGATTTGGCCGAATTTCGAGAATTGTGTTAAAATTTATATCTTTCGATTGGGTTTTGTTCTGTTGGCGTATATTGATGATGTTAATCTGATTTTGGTTAGATTCGGAGCATTTGGGATCCAATTCGAGGGGCAAGCACATCGCGGAGTAGCTTTTGGGCTACTTCGAGGTAAGAAACGATTGTAACTCTAAACCTGAGGGTATGAAACCCCGTTATTTGTTATTGTGTTGATAAATAAGGTGATGCACATGCTAGGTGACGAGCGTAGGGGCGTGCACCGATAGGGATTGTGACTTGGTCCGTCCCATAGCGACTATTAAGCCGCGTATTCGATTTGAAACCTTACGACATCCTGTCTTTCAGAAGTTTATACTTGTTTATGGGATGTGAGCCATGTTTGGGGCCTTGTGCCGACCTGTTTAGACCCTCAGGGGTACTTTTACACTATTCTACCACTATCCTGTTAGTAAATTGTGAACTCAGTCATTGTTTTCCTTCTTGTTGCTATTTTCATTGTTATCACACTGCTTGAAAAACTCTTAAAAGTATTTTGGGCTGAGTCACATGAGTCGAGATGAATTGCCCAAGTAGCTTGTGAGGGTGACTGAGTCGGGCCGAGAGCCGAGTACGTGAGGATAGTTATGGGACGGGCTGCACACTGCAGCAATATATGTGTTATATATTATATGTGGGTCAGGCTGCACGCCACAGCAATATAGTTTATATATATATATATATATATATGTGTGTGTGTGTGTGTGGATCGAGTTGCACACCGCAGAAATATATGTTATATATGGATCGGGCTGCACGCCGCAGCAATATGCATATTGGATCGGGTTGCACGCCGCAACAGATATAGCGTTTGGGCTGAAGGAGCCCCTCCAGGAGTCTGTACACCCCTATTGAGCGCAATCGACTATTATATGGATCGGGCTGCACGCCGCAGCGTATGTTATATATATGGATCGGGCTTCACGTCGCAGCAGTATAAATATATATATATATAGTAGTGGAGCGGGCTGCCCGCTTTAGCAGTGGTGTGTGTTCATGGTACTTGCTGAGTATGAGTGTTAAGTGAGAGCATGAGATACTGATAGTGGAGTCACGAGTGACTGAGAGGCTTTATTGTGAGTGATATTGTGCTCGAGGGGCTTATATTTTATGAAAATGATGTTTACACTCTTCTTTACACTGAGCCTCTGATAACAAATGTTGGATAAATGTCTTTATACGAGAATTTTAAATGGAAACCGGGGTTGTATGAAATTTTTGGGATTGTAGATTCCTGACTTGATTTATTCATTTCCACTGTTATTCATTATATGGATTTACATGATTTAAATGCTCGTCACTACACTCAAGTTTTTAGTTACATTGAGTACTTACTGAGTTGGCATACTCACGTTACTCCTTGCACCTCTGTGTGCAGACCCAGGTACCGGACCATCTCACTAGTTTATTTCCAGACGAGCTTGGAGTTGTTCGAGGATAGAGGTAGCTTCTTAGCGTCCCCAGCTCACCTCATTTCCTTCCCTCAGATCATAGTTTCTTTTGGTCTTTTGTACCTCAGACTTTTGTTGTAGCAAGTCACTATGTTGTACATTATATTTTCAGTCTTAGATGCTCATGGCAGTTGACTCCAGGTTTTGGGGAAGTGTGTATTTGATTTATCTCTTTCTGATATTTTTAAAATCTGCTAAATTTTGGGGAAATTATGGGATATATTGATAATCTGAAATTGTTGAGTAGCCTAGTTCCATGATATGCGCCATCACTGCCGGCTTAGGATTTGGGGTCGTGACAAATGCACCCCTATCTTCAACATGACTATTCCCACGCTTTGTCTCTATGTTTTAATTGCCTATTACCATAACTGACTTGTTAAGTCTCTGAATCAGTAAACTCCTAGTTGTTCTGTGCATTTGTTGTCCCATATGCTTCCCCCCTTGTACCATGTTCATGTGTTTCTAATAGGAGTTGTTTATGGTCCCAACCCCCTGACCCTAGTTTGTAAAGCTGTTTGTTAAATGGTTGTGAATCTGGGCATTCTATGATTGTGTGGTTGCTTGTTGAATCTTTGTTCTCCTCATAATTGATTTCAAAACTGGTTTTCCACCCTTAGTATTTTCTTAAAACTGTTTCTATTCCTGAAAATATTTTCATTCCTAAAAGTTTTATCTCTACACTGTTTTACTAAGCTCTTTCAAACTATGTCAAGCACTCTCACTTCTACTCTTAGATTATTAAGTTCTGCCTCTCCAGTGTGTGTACTACCTAGGAATCCATGAGATTCCTCCGAACTCTGGCACACTGGGGCCTCCACACTGCACATAACCAATTCTCTATTTAAGAAAGGGTCTTGGTGTGAGCATTGCCCAGGATCCCTGAGGTCCTTAGGGAACTTTGACACACTAGGAAACCCTGTGGGCTATGAGACTCTGGGCATCTGAGATTGTCTTGAAGGCATGGTGTTCCCGGATTTACTTTGGGCCTAATTCAGGCTCCCTATAGTATAATTTATATTTATTATGTAATTCATTCACTTATGGTCTGTAATAATACCTTTGTAAACAGATATTGGGGAAATTAGTAAAGGGGAGGGATTCGTATATGGATTTTTGTAGGGAGACCGGGTAGAAATCATGCTTTAGGTTTATATTGTGTTTGCTTGCATTAGAAATTCTGCCTTTAGGTCTATGTTGTGTTCACTTGCATTAGAAATCATGCTTTAGGTTTATATTGTGTTTGCTTGCATTAGAAATTCTGCCTTTAGGTCTATGTTGTGTTCACTTGCATTAGAAATCATGCTTTAGGCTCATATTATATTATTCGCATTAGTAATTATGCTATAGGTTTATATCATGTTTACCATGCTTTTAGATCACTTGGCATACTAGGCAACGTTATAGGCTCATTACCTTATTTATCACGAAATTCTGTTGCTGCATAAGTCATAATCACCTATAAATCCTGTCGTTAAGCTACTGCTGTAATTCTTCCTAATAAAATGACCATTCTCTATGTGCATTAGAAATCCTACTTTAGGTCCATATTTGCATTTGCTTTAAATCATGCCTATGTCACCTAAATAAATAACTGTCTTGTCTATAAAGAAGTTTAAAAACAACCCCAACAAATAGACACCATGTGCTAGTATAAATATGCATGAAATCAACTTTTGTAACATTTAGCACTTAGACCAGCATGCCTATAGGACTTAATAAAGCTCAAACTGTCTTAACTAATTCCCAGAATTCTGATTGCATGTTTATAGGGTATTACAGATCCAGCCTAGGCAAGCCTTAGGTAATTAAGGTCTTATAAAACTGTAAAATTGTGCTCTGTTTATTTTTTAACTTCCTAGGTTCAACAGGTTCTAAAATCAGTAGGCAAACTGATTANTAAATTGTTTTCATACTTGACAGTCCTATATGTTCTTTATTGTCGCTTAGATTTTCCCTTTTAAACACCTTAGGAGAGTCTAGAACTGCTTAAAATTAGAGGTCTTAAACACCTCCAGGACAACAAGGAAGGCACGGTTAATGCACGCTTAGAGTCCGTATAATTTAAAATCTCTTATATAACCGCTAAGGGGAGGGTAATTGGGTAGTAAAAGGATATGATGACCCGTGCGCTAATGTCACGTGTAACCCCTCTAGTTGAAGAATACCGGGCATTTAGTTGGCTGGTATGTGCATCGCGATCGCGTGTCTAATGTTGCGATCGCACTGAGAAAATTATATGGCTGGGCAGAATGTTTTAAAGGCCATTTGTGCGAGAATAGTTCATTTTCCCCCATTATTGAACGAGTTGGGAGCTCTTTTGAGAGGGTTTGAAGAGGAAATTGAAGGGAATCACTTGGAGGTAAGGTTTTAAACTTCATAACTCGTGTATATGTCATTTTCTAAGTAATTAAACCGTAAAATTGTTGGAATTAAACCCAAATTTGGGGAAGAAGGGTGCATGGAAATTGGAATTTTCTTTTAAGGATTTGAGTGCGCAATTGTGGTCTGATTTTAGTGTTCTTGGTATGTATAGAATCGTGGGAGGAGGAGGATTCAATTGATGTAAATTTTATTGAATTCCGAGATGTGGGCCCAGGGCTCGGGTTTGGCCAAATTTCGAGATTCTTGTATAATTTGATAGTTTTCGAATTGAATGTGTTCCTTTAGTATATATTGATGATGTTAAACTGGTTTTGGCTAGATTCGGAGCAATCGGGAGCCAATTTGAGGGGCAAGAGCATAGACGGACTAGTGTTGTGGCCCGGTAGAGGTAAGTAATGGTTATAAATCTTATCATGAGGGTATGAAACCCCGGACTGCATATTTCTCACTGATTTTAGAATGGCGCACATGTCGGAAGACGAGTATGTGGCACGCACTGATTTTTTTGGATTGGACTAGGTCCACTCTGCGGAAACTAATGAGTTGCATATTTGACTCAAAACCTTATGTTAAATTATGTTCTAAAGATTGTTAAAATATTTGGGCTATAAGCCGTGTTTGGGGCCTCGTGTCGATCTGTTTAGACCCCTTGGGGGCTTTTTTACTGTTGTTTTCCCCACTATTTATTGATGATTTCACTCAGCCACATTGTGCTTACTGTTTTCGAAACTCAGCCTGATTTACACTACTTTGAGATTTAAAAATGATGCTTTGGGTCGAGTACCCTATTTTTACTGATTCGCCCGAGGGGCTTTTGAGAGGTTCTTCTAAGTGGGGCCGAGGTCCTGAATGTGAGGATATGATACACCATGAGGTAGCTTGATATTATCGCTTGGGCTGAAGGAGCCCCTCTGGAGTCTGCACACACCCTTATGAAATATGTTTTGCCCGAGGGGCCTCTATATGATTCATTTTATTTTCATACTAAATCTTTCGGTTTGAAGTTGTTAAAAATATGCATTCTTCAAAGGACTTTTCTGAAGTGGGTTTTAAGGCATGATGACTTCATATATCTGTGTTTATACTGTTGGAAAGTAAGGTTGTGCATATTGTGATTTTATGACATTGATTTTTATGTGTTTCCTTGCCGCTTAGGCTTGATTTATTTTCATTACTACTGAGTTGGCGTACTTACATTACTCCATGCACTCCTGTGTGCAGATTCAGGTGCAGATACTGAGCATTAGCTATCTTCTCCGTGAGGAGCCAGAGTGCGGGATATAGAGGTAGTTGTTCAGCGTCCGTAGCATCTCTGTTTTCCCTTCTTGTTATAGCTAGCTATTCATTCGGAGGTTTTGTATTATAATAGTATACCTTTGGCTTATTTTTTTCTTAGATGCTCATGACATGTTGGCTCCGGGTTTTGGGGTTGGTGGCACTGTTTATTGGCCTAATGCATTTAGTAACCTCTGTATATTTTATGAAATGCTTGAAATTGGATTGGGATTTTGAAAGAAATTGTAAACATGTGGTTATTGGCTAGCCTAGTTCCACGATAGGCGCCATCACGGCCGGTTTAGGTTTTGGGGTCGTGACATTATGTTAATTAGCCACGGATAATAATTCTAAATTAGCTTCTTCCGAAGACTAACAAGACTTCCTAATTGAATTATCCCTAACAAAATTAAGAGATTAAGCACACCCGGATATGGTTACAAGTCGTTCAATCCTATTTCTAGATAGAATGTATAAAATGAGGGTTAAAGCCTCAAGTTCTTGTTAATTAATCTTTCCCAACCCCAAATTATCTTTCCCAAAAGTAATTCGAAGTAAATGGGTGAGTCCTAGGGTTAGCTAATCCCTTTGGGAACATTAAAGAACAAGAATAATTAAAGAAACAATAACTCACTTCATATGAGATAAAAAATCATTCAATACATAAGCACAACAAGGTATTTAATCCACACTTTAAATATGAATATTTCCATAAACAAGATTTAATTGTTGGAAATAAATAATACACACTTGAATATTCAATACAAAGCAAGGAAATGAAGAAATGAACATAAATGGGTAAGAAATTCTCAACCACAAGCTTCAAATCTTCAAGACCCAAGTGTGTGTGCAAACCCTAGCTTCCAAAACTTGTTCTCTCTACCAAGATATAAAAGATTATGTTTAAAGATATCCAAAAGATGTGCTAGGTTGTGTATTAAATGGTTTGGGGTCGAAATAGTGAAATTCTAGAACTCCCCAGGCTTGTCCCCCAATTTCATCATCGCGAAGGTATATTTTCTTCAAGCTTCACGTCCGCGATTACGTCCACGCGTTCGTGATGTTATGAATTCTGGTGCTTCGTGTTTGCGATGTGTTCTTCGCTTCACAAAGGACTAGCTTTCTGAAACTTCGTGTTCGCGTTGGACCTCCGCGCTCACGAAGGGTAAATCACTGGGCAGACTTCCATCCATTTTAGCTCCTTTTTGACTTGTTTTCACACGATTTCTTCACCATCACCTCTAAATCACTTGACACCTGAAATATGCCAATAAACCTCAATAAAGGCCTTAATTTCTCAAAAACAATCATACAAAAGCCTAAGTATCATGATGAAATAAGTTGGTAAAATACCAACTTATCAAGTCTAAAACATTACCTTCACCTTCTTGATACTAATATGAAGAATCCATAAGGATATAGAAATGCCACAAGTCTTATCACCATCCAATGTGAGATCTCAGTTGCTAGTCAAATACACATCCTGAAGATTCCCAATTATCACATATAAACCTTGCATCCATTAGAACCATTCTTGAGAGTCATTTACTCTGCTCAAACCTCAATTAGACCGACCAAACGGATCGAATGAATTGTGCTCCACTAGCACACCAGCACCTAAGGGAGTAATCCACACTCCTAAGCAACCGAGCAATCTCCTACTCCATGCACACTACATCCTACACAACTAACCACTCCATTTTTTTCATGATTTCCATATACCTATAGATAGTAATACAACCGCATCCAGAAATTCCCTTACTCAAGTTGTCCTCCATCTCAACCACCGTAGTCATAACTGATTCACTAGTTTACCTCGAACTGAAACCACTACAACACAAAATCATGCAATCCTCTCGTCAACAGCAGACTCCCCCACTTAGCTCAAAACCACAGATCGAAACACATCATAACTCACAATGCCCACACTCTATTACTGCCATAATAACGTAGTGAGACTAAATCCTTCCTGAGCTCCAGTAACGCAAACTATCTAGTACTTCAAATTATCTACAATCTCGCATTCACCATTTTAATAGTCAGGCCAACTTCCACAAGTGATATACACTCAAATTGCTACATATATCATTCACTGGTGAAAGAGAACTCGCTATAAAATAACATAAGGATCACACACCCTCAGGACACCCCGCAGGAAACCTGCTTAGCCTCAAACTGATCTTTCTCTATACTCCTACATAATCATAACTATTATTCAATCACTCAATCTCCTTAGTCTGAACTCATAACACAACATAAAGATATACCCCACTCCACAACTAAACTACATGAGAGGTCCTTCAACACACCCATAACTCGAGGCCATACGCCAAATCCATACAGAAGTCAAGCACCCAATAGTCCATGCTACATCCCCAGCAAACTATTCTTATCACATTCGAACAATCTGAACACATCTCGCAATCAGATCATACTCACCACATAGTCATCCTGTCAAAAAATCCCACCAATAAGAACACCAACGGTCATATAAGTCCTAGAAGCACGCGCTCACACTTTCGAGATCTCCGTACTCAAGCCACAGAAAAAAACCCGGCCTTAAGTCCTCTAGAATATCCCATCATCAACATGCCAAAATCACATCTCGCACCTGAACCATGGAAATCACAAGCCGTCGATGCACAGTTGATACCGAGCGCTCGTGCACATACGAACGCGTGGGAGAATTTCAAAGGATTACGCTTCAAGCTGAATCAAGATCGCACGATAAGGAAAGAAAGATGGGAAGTATATCCTAAATTCCCTTTAGCCTCTCGAAGATAGGTATGGACGTCATCATACTGATCTGCAAGACTCTACTAGACATTTGCTCATGACTTGTAGAACATATGAACCTAGAGCTCTGATACCAACTTATCACGACCCAAAATTTGCTAGTTGTGATGGCACCTAAACCTACCTGCTAGGTAAGCCAACTATTAATATCCAATTCGAATTATATTAACAAAACAATTAAATGAAAGAAATTTATGGAATTTTATACATTCCCCAAGGACTGGTAGTACAAATCATGAGCTTCTACGAATAGAGTTTACAAAGCAACAATGAAATAATTATACAGTCTATTTGAAAAGTACATAAGCAGAGTTTTATAAGCTAAGTCTACCCCGAACAAAGGAGGCAACTACAGCAGGGACGCCGGTACATCTTCAAGTCTCGCAACCATCGAGCACAGCAAGAACAGCACTGAAATCTGCACGCAATGTGCAGAAGTGTAGTATCACTACAACTGACCCCATGTACTGAGTAAGTAACAAACCTAACCTTAGGTTAAAAGCAGTGACGAGCTAACACTAGGTCGAGTCCAATACCAGAATTCTACGACAGCTCGCAACAACGCAATACAAGTATCAAAAGAGTATCTAGGGAGTAACATGCTCAACTGGCTCAAAGTTCCAGAAAAATAGACATGTTTTTCAAAATCTTAGTGAGAACTCAAATGTTTTTGCCAAAATGCTGAAATACAAATAAGATTGAAAACTATGATTTTTCCCAAAATCTTTTCCATCAATAATTAAGATGTTCCATTTTCTTTTCAAATAATCAGTATAAAAATGCCTCTCTGAGCCCACATATCAATGTGTACAAAATTCCATGGATGACGTGATACCGTATAACATGAGGAAAAATGCATCTCTATGCTTGTATGTCATGCGTGCATGCAAATGTTTGTATGTCATGTGTGTATGCAATTTCCATGTATCTCGATCCACAATCGTTTATAGTCGACTGTGCTCACTGGGGTGCTCAGACTCCGGATGGGCTCCTACAGCCCAAGCACTAAGCATGGACAACCTACGTGCCATAATATCAATACCTGGATCCGCACGGACAAATCACGTGTTGCACGGACAACTCACGTGATATGGCATCAATACCCTCACAACCAGGCCCTGGGTATTACTCAGTCACCAATCTCTCCAGTCTTACTCACAGGCTCACAGTACCATGAAACTAGCTCGGCAACAAGAATATGATGTGTCAATAAATAACAACTAAGACTGAGATACGATATGAATGCATGAACATGATTGAGTACAAAATATCAATAAATTCTGTCAAATAACAGCAAGAAATGGCCACTATGGGTATCAACAGTATTCGCATAAAGTCTAAACATGATATCTAGCATGATTGACAGCTCAATTACTTTATCACATGGTAAGAACAGAGATATCAACAAAATAGGGCCACTATACTGGGCCATAGGAACTATAGGGTCCCATTTAACAGGGTGCACACCCACACGCCCGTCAGCTAGTACGTGTGTCACCTCAATACCAATCACATAACACCTAACTCGGGGTTTAATACCCTCAGCACTAAGTTTAGAAGAGTTACTTACCTTAACATCATAGAAATCATACTCCGGATGCTCTTGCCCCTCGACTCAGCCTCCAAAAGCTCCGAATCTATTCACAACCAGTGCAATACCTTCAATATATGCTAATGGAATGGATTCCACAAGAAAACTATCAAATTAAACAAAAATCCCGAAATCGACTCAACCCCGGCCCCCGGGCCCATGCCTCAAAACTCGACAAAAATTACAAAACTAGAAAGCATATTCACTCACGAGTCTAACCATACCAAATTCATCAAAATCCGACACCGTTTGGTCACTCAAATCCGCAAAATTAACTCTCCAATTTTCAAGCCCTAAATTCCCAAATTCTAGCTCAAATTCCCAATTAGATGATGAATAAAACCATATATTCATGCAATTTATACCATTATAGGTTAGAATAACTTACCCCAATGTTGCTCCTTGAAATCCTTCGAAAAATCGCCTCTTTCCCGAGCTCTGTAAATCCAAAATCGAAAATAGAGAACAAAACCTCGAGCTGGAGTTTTTCTGCCCAGCAAAAACTGCACGTGTGGTCCTTCACTCGCACTTGCGGAGCCGCATCTGCGAAGAGGGCTCCGCTTCTGTGGAAATTCATTAACTAGACAGACTCTGCTTCAGTGATCAACTGACCGCACCTGCGGCCATCACAGATCCGGGATCAAGCTGCACCTGCGGTCTAATTGTGCACCTACGCCTCAGAGCCGCTTCTACGCACCTCACACCTATGGTTCCCTTTCCGCAAGTGTGGACACACCAGCAACAGTAGCTTCAACTGCATTTTCCCAGCTTCAAACTATCCGATCGCTACCCGAAATCACCCCGAGGCCCTCAGACCCTCAACCTAACATACCAACATATCCAACAACACCATACGAACTTAGTCGAACCTTCGAATCACCCAAAACAACATCAAACACCAAATTAACCTCAGATTCAAGCCTAAGAATTTTCAAACTTCCAAAATTCGCCAACGTTGCTGAAACCTACCAAACCTTATCTGAATAACCTATAATTTTGCACACACGTCAAAAATGACACTACAAACCTACTCCAACTTCCGGAATTCCATTCCGACCCCGATATCTAATTTTTCATTGCCGAGCAAAACCGCCAAATTTCCAACTTTCGTCAATTTAAGCCTAATTCTACCATAGACCTCCGAGTTACATTCTGGGTGCGCTACAAAGTCCAAATCACCTAACAGAACCATCAAAATTCACATCTGGGGTCAAATTCTCAAAAAGTCAAACTTGGTCAACTCTTTCAACTTAAAGCTCCCACGACGAACTCAATCTTCCAAATCGATTCCGAATAACCTGAAACCCCAAGACCGATGATTCATATAAATCACAATACATCATGAGGAGCTACTGATGAGTGGTGATTTTACCACTCATTTTAGTCTCCTTTCGTTAGATTTTTCATCCTTTAATGATAACATGAGGTCTTTCATAGTGTGTATTGTTCAATTTTCAGGAAAATGATGTTATGAAGTGACTTGCATTGAATTGAAATGGAATTGAGAAAAGAAGAGTGGAAAAAGGGCAATATCCTTCAGTGATTCCGCACCTGCAGACGATTGGTCGCTGGTGCGACATCGCACCTGCGAAGTGAAGGATCGCATCTGCGGAAAAAGCTCAAATGCAATTAGGCCGCACCTGCGACGTGTTATCCGCATCTGAGAAATCGCAGGTGGCGGTGGTTTGTTTCGTATCTGCGGAGAAGATCAAGTCCACTCAGGCCGCACCTGCGACGTGAAATCCGCATCTGCGGAGCCGCACCTGTGAAGATTCTTCCAGGTGCAGTCAGCGGGCATCAGTTCTGGGCAGAATTGCCACTTCACATTTTCCCAATCCCAAACCCAAAATACTCGACCTAGCAGATATTTTGGACAACGTTTCATACTTTTGACATTTTGCATCTTAGAAGAGGTCTTTGGCTTAGAAGAACAAGTTTTGGAAGCTAGGGTTTGCACACACACTTGGGTCTTGAAGATTTGAAGCTTGTGGTTGAGAATTTCTTACCCATTTATGTTAATTTCTTCATTTTATTGCTTTGTATTGAATATTTAAGTGTGTAGTATTTATTTCCAACACTTGAATCTTGTTTATGGAAATATTCATGTTTAAAGTGTGGATTAAATACCTTGTTGTGCTTATGTATTGAATGATTTTTATGTATTTATGAAGTGAGTTATTGTTTCTTTAATTATTCTTGTTTTTTAATGTTTCCAAAGGGATTATCTAACCCTAGTACTCGGCCGTTTACTTTGAATTAATTTTGGGAAAGATAATTTGGGGTTGGGAAAGATTAATTAACAAGAACTTGAGGCTTTAACCCTCATTTTATAGATTCTACCTAGGAATAGGATTGAACTACTTGTAGCCATATACGGTTTTGCTTAATCTCTTAATTGTGTTAGCGATAATTCAATTAAGAAGTCTTGTTAGTCTTCGGAAAAGCTAATTGAGAATTGTTATCCGTGGCTAAGTAACATAAACTCGCTCATATTTGTAAAATCGTGAAATACATTGGATCGTTACTTGAGTGTAATTCCCGATGCATTCATACTTGTAGCCATTGATCATTTTATTTGCTTTCTAGGTTAGTTTATATCCTTGCATTTAGCTATAATATTTTCACAATCAAATTCTAAGTGTTTGGCATTGCATAACAAGTAATAATTCTCTTACATTCCTAATCGCCTACATATTGTTCTCTGTGGGATTCGACCCCAACTCATAGTTGGGTAATTCATATTACAGGCGACCGTGTCCATTTACTTTTTAGTAGTGGATTTGGACGTCATCAAAACTGGCGCAGTTGCCGACGAACAATTTGGCGTAATTTAGGTTGTTTGAGAAATAAGCATAAGTGCTTTGGTCCAAACTTGTGAATATTTGTGTAGTTATTTTTTCTTACCTTGGTCTATATTTCTATTTTGTTTCTTGCTTATTTTCTTAGTTTTTGAGGAAAAAAAATGGCATCATATAATGAAAATTGGTCGGATGGTAGTTGTTCATACTTTGATGACCCTTGTCCTTATTGTGGAGGACCACACTCGTGGCAAAATTGTTTAAATTCTCCCGGGGGTGGATTGTGCGCACAATCTCAAACCCATGAGTGGAGTATTTTTGATAAGTGTGGTTGTCGAAATGGTCATTTGTACGATTGTACTTATTTGTCCGTCCCTTCCCCAAGCCCCCGCTATGATGATTCTACTTTTTGTGATGAGAATCTTAGGGATGAGGAAGTGGAAGAAATTGAGCATGGCCAAAATGGAGAGTTCAAGCTCATGTTAGAATTCCCACTTGAAGGAGGAAACAAAGAGCAAAATGCCTTGGAGGAGCTTTTGAAAAATAGTCTCCAAAATGATTTGGCACTTGAAAGTTTGCACTCACAAATGGAAGAAATGCTTGAAGCATTAAAGGTCCAAAAAGCCTCGGAAGTGAGTGATATCCAAGAACCTTCCTTAGAGGTTGAAGTCGAAAATCCTTCCTTGGCACTTGATCAAAACCAAGGAGAACTCTCAAATTCTCAAAATGAGAAGATGATGCTCATGTTGGAGGCCATTCTTGAAAATGAGGAGAAGCACAAACTTTGTACTCGAGGACTTGAAACAAGGTGTGACTCAAAATGATGAGCATATCCGCACTTTGGAGGATCAAATGAAGTCATTAATGGAAGCTCATTATGCCTATCAATTTGAAAGTGTGGAAGGAAGCCAAGAAGAGTCCAATTCCGAGGAAGAAAGTGATATTTACTTTGAGGAATCAAGACTTGAACATCCACAAACCGACTCCATGAGTATTAGTGATGTCAAGGAAAAGGTGGAATTAGAGTCAACCGGTATAAATGAAAATTTGATTGAAATTGACTCTAGTCCGGGTGAAAAAGAGGATGTCAAATTCCGGAAAGAATTGAAATTTAGAGGTTTGATGTCACATTCCAAGCATTTTTCAACAGTGGAATTGTGTGGTGATATTGGATTTGAGCTACACGAATCAATGAAGGATTGCAAGGAGGAAAGACTAATACCATACATTTTACAATTTGAGGGAACAAGAAAGCAAAATGACATTCCTCACATGGAAGCCAAGAAGTGCAAAATGAAGAATTTAATGCTTGACTTGGTCATCTACTTACCACCCCCCACTACTCGCGGTCACAAGCTTGACTCAAAGCTAGGTGCCCAGTTCATATAGTCCAAGTGGCGAGAAAAGTGGTTAAGTTGATTTGCGTCGTGCCACGACGTTAAATGCAGCGGTTGGTGGGAGGCAACCCATCGTTTGCAAAAATTTTAGTCGTTTTTGAAATTTTCTTTTTTAGAATATCTTAGTATATAATTTTGAACTAATTTGCCAAGTTTCAGATATTTTGGAGCTAAGTTGAGGATTTTGAGAGTTGGAATGCACCAAAACAGTGGCTGCCCAGATTTGAACTGCTGAACCCAGGTTCACTCGCACCTGTGATCAGGATAGCTGCAGGTGCGGTTCCGCAGCAGCATAAAAACCAAGTGCAAGTGTGAATGTTCCGTAGGCGCGCTAATTTGTGCGCACATGCGCCTCCGCAGGCGCGCCTAGTTACCCGCAGGTGTGCAATTCGGGCGAAATTAAAGCCCCAACCCTCATTTCATCAGGTCAGTCTGAGTTACCCCCAAAACTCAAAGAAGAAAAAAAATTCTCTCATCTCTCACTCAAGGCTCAATCTTACACAGAACCAAGTAGGTATGTTTCATCTACTTTTCTCTACCACTGCTCTGTTCTCCTTCCCCTGCTCTATTCTTCTTCTTCTTCCCAGGACTTTCATGGTCATTCCCCTTTATTCCCAAGACCCCCTCTGATCTTTGCTAATATTAGGGTGAGGAATTTGGTTGAGAGTAGGTTAGTGTGTGCTTCTTAAAATGAAAACAAATTTGTGGGAAATCTGAGTACCCAAATTGTGAGAAGAAAAGAATTTTTAAACTGCCTGCAAATTGTTCGACAAATTATCCGGAGTCAGAAATCCACTTGGTACACTAATTTAGAAGTCTTGAGTACAAGTTAGGTGTTCAAAATCATGTCCAAGAAAGAAAAGAGTCCAAAATTTTCTGGGTTTTGGAACCCCTGACGAACACCGCAAAAGCAAAAAATATTCTGCAGATGCGGCTTTGCACCTACGAGTCCTTCTTCGCAGGTGCGCATTCTGGTTAGATGTTAAATGGCTGCAGGTGCGCTCTTTGGCTCTCAAATGCGCAAATGCGCAACCTCACCTGCGACTGAACCTCCGCAGGTGCGAAAACTGGGAATTTTCTGAAATTCCAGTGGCTTTGAAACTGGAGCCTCCCGTGCCTGTTCGGCTTGATTCTTTGGCCCAATTACAGTGATTGAATTGCTTAATATGAATCTGATGCCCAGCTAACATGGTTTCGAATTTTTGTAGGTATTTTGAGCTTTAAATGGATTCAAACATGAAGGGCAATCCCCCGTTGAGTCACGAAATTAAAGAAACTGCTGAGGAGAGCTTTGATACTACCAGATTCTTATCTGCCGCGTGCCAAACCCGGTATTATGATGATCTCCTCACGAAGAAACCCATACTTGAGAAAGGGTTGTCATTGACAAATTGGCGGAGCTCCTTCCTGATTTCCATGGCCGGCTAATTTCAAGCGGCTGGACTGTTTCTTCCCAATCCATGTAAGGCCAATGAGGAATGGGTTAGAGAGTTTTATGCCAACTTGAGGCGGACACACCTCCTAAACCATGAAATTACCATACAGGGAAAGATTGTGAAATTTGGAGTTGAAGAGATAAATGATGTCCATGGGCTCCCAAATCATCCGCTCGATCCACTGCAAGGAAAAGATACATGTGAAAACGGTGATTAGCTAATTGCAAAGTTTTGTCCTCCAGGTCATAGAGTGAACCGGGCTACCAAGAAAAGAGGCATCAAATATGGTGATTTCACTGTTGAAGAAAAGATGTGGTTATATATCATTGCGAGCAGAGTATCCCCCTCGGGGAATGTGTCTGATGTCCCATATGTCAGGGCTTTGATAATTGCTTGCATCCTTGATGACATCCCTGTAAATGTAGGCCACTACATTGTTCGGGAGCTTAAGGAATATATGCTTCAAGGTGGAACGTCATTGATGTTTCCATTGTTGATTACAGAGTTGTGCCGGCGTGCAGAGGTTGATGAATGGGATGGAGATCATTGGATACCGGCAGACAAACCATTCCACTCATTGAGAGTGACAGGATCAGGTAGTGTGCTGAAGAGTAAGAAGAGGAAAGTGGAGACTACTGTAGGTGCGCAGTCCTCCTCACAAACTACTCAGACTGAGGGACCTTTTGGGGAGCTGAACTCCCAGCTTGCATCCATTTGTGACTTAGTGTCACAGCTCCCCAGTGGACCCTCACACTCCCAGCCTTTACCCGAGTACTTCACCAGAGCTGACATGCGGACCTACTTAGATGCGCAGAAGAAGCAGGACGACTCTCAGGATAAGATGGCAGCATCTGTTGCCAAGCTCGAGACCGCCTATACCAGCTTGGCCAAGGCGCATGTAGACCTTCAATCATACTTTGCTAAGGAAAAAAGTGAAAAACAAAAAGAAGGGCAAACTTATGATAATGTGGAGAGGGATCAAATCAATCTTCAAGTGGGGGCAGCCAAGCAGGCAGATACCGGTGGCCGATGATGAGGATAGTGAGGAGTACTCGTTCATGACAGATGTTGATGATGATGAGGAGGAGGAGGATGAGGATGAGGATGAGGATGAGGATGGTGAGAGCTCTCAACAGCACTGGTTATCCTTTCTCCTGCAGTCTGCTAGTCTGATGCAGACCTCAGGGAGACCCTCAAACTACTTTTCTTTATTTGTGATATTGTGCAGTGGGGACACTGCAATATTTTTAGTTGGGGGTGTCTTTAGGAGTATACTGGATTCATACTATGACTCTATGTATGTGCCCTTGCCGGGCTTATTTTGTTATATCATGTGCTCTTGTTGAGCTTGGTGTTATTACTCTACTTTTTTTTTTCTTTACTTACTTTCTTTAGTAGCCTTTAGTGTATTTTTTTTTTTTTAAAGTTCTTTAGTGTTAGTTTCTTTTATTCTATTATTCTCTTTAGTAGTTGTGTTCTTTTATTTTTATTTCTTTAGTAGTATTTCCTTGGGTTTTCTTTATGCTACGGTTCTTTCCCAAGGAACATTTTTTGTGTAGAACCGGGTGACTTTTCCCGGTGATAGACGGCATGACAACTTTCTTAAGGGAATTAGTCTTGTTTCGCTAGGTGAAGAATTTTGGATTATTTGGTACTAAAAAAAATTAGTCTCTTGTATGTGAATTAAGAATACCCTTCTGAATTTTGGTTTTAAATTAAAAAAAATAAAATATATATATATAAAATAAAAAGAAGTAAGTTGCATAGGGAAGAATAATTTTTTGTGACTTTTTGGCTCTTTTGGTGACTCTTTGCCCACTAGTTAGCATGATATTGCTCTATATGCTCTTATTAATAAGTGAAAATGATCCGTCTTGATTAGTTCATGTGTCATGTGTGTTAGTGATTGTATAAATAATTCTTGTGTTTACGTCTATCATCTAGAACTTGCCCGGTTGGTCTTTCAATGCTAATGTTAATTATGTTTGGTTGGAGAGATGACCTTAGGCATTCTTTGTGATATTTGAAAAACCTCTTTAGCCTTTCAAGCTTACCATTGCATGAATATTATCACTAGTTTACCCTATTTGAGCCTTTAACCTTTTCTTTGTCCACCTCACTACAAACCTTTACCCTTTTGTGAAATAATTCCCTCTTTTAAACCCGGTCCTCCTTGAATATTAAGAATGAGGCTAAAAGCCTAAGTTGGGGGTGTTGGCATCAAGTTGGAAATTGGTAAGGTTGTACATTGAGTGTAGGAACATATACCTCTAAGTGTTCATATGAAACTATTCAAGCTCCAAAAGAAAATATATAAAAAATAAATAAATAAAAAAGACATAAGTATGTATGTAAATATGGATCCTTGAGGAAAATTAGGGAGGAATTCAAGGTAGTTCTATGTTGGTAACTAGATGCCAATGAGGGCAATGTGGTTTGAAAAGAAACAAAGTGCAAAAAGAAAAACAAATGTGAGTGTTGTTCAAGGAGGTTGTAGTCACTTGTATCCTAAATGCTTATCCGACCCTTCCCTAAACCTACATTACAAGCTACAAAAAGTATTTATGGGATATCCAACCAAATGTTGTTAAAATAGGCGGCGAATTAAAATAAAGGCAAGCTTATGGCATGATATGTTGTAACACTTGAAATTCTTTGTGAGAGTGAGTGTCTTTGTGAATTTGTCCCTTGTGTTGTTATTGTAAATATGGTGATTTTGGGACTTTATTTCCTGTGAGGGCACATGAATTAGGATGGATTGGTGAAATTTATATACCCAGAAATGAGTGAGTTGAGCATATGTAGTGGACTAGTGCTTTTGAGTCACCTCTTGAGGCTTATTCTTGTCACTTGATTATTTTGAAACTCCCTTGCACTTCTTGAAGTTGTTTTTAAATGAGGAAGTTATTTGGCTAAGATGCACATACTTGAGCCTAATTATTAGTACCAACCAAATCAATAAGTGTGGTGCTTAATTGGAGAATGTGTTTTGTAAATAATAGCAATACAACTTGTGCTTTAAATGGTAGAACCTCATTGAAGTGTTGGTTTTGATTTGTTTGAGGACAAGCAAAAGCTTTAAGTTGGGGGTGTTGATGAGTGGTGATTTTACCACTCATTTTAGTCTCCTTTCGTTAGATTTTGCATCCTTTAATGATAACATGAGGTCTTTTATAGTGTGTATTGTACGATTTTCAGGAAAATGAAGCTATGAAGTGACTTGCATTGAATTGAAATGGAATTGAGAAAAAAAGAGTGGAAAAGGGGGCAATATCCTTCAGTGATTCCGCACCTGCGGACGATTGGTCGCTGGTGCGACATCGCACCTGCGAAGTGAAGGACCGCATCTGCGAAAAAAGCTCAAATGCACTGAGGCCGCACCTGGGACGTGTTATCTGCATCTGCGGAGAAGAGCAAGTCCACTCAGGCCGCACCTGCAACGTGAAATCCGCATCTGCGGAGCCGCACCTGCGAAGATTCTTCCGCAGGTGCGGTCAGCGGGCATCAGTTCTGGGCAGAATTGCCAATTCACATTTTCCCAATCCCAAACCCACAAATACTTGACCTAGCAGATATTTTGGACAACTTTTCATACTTTTGACATTTTACATCTTAGAAGAGGTCTTTGGCTTAGAAGAACAAGTTTTGGAAGCTAGGGTTTGCACACACACTTGGGTCTTGAAGATTTGAAGCTTATGGCTGAGAATTTCTTACCCATTTATGTTTATTTCTTCATTTCCTTGCTTTGTATTGAATATTTTAGTGTGTAGTATTTATTTCCAACACTTGAATCTTGTTTATGGAAATATTCATGTTTGAAGTGTGGATTAAATATCTTGTTGTGCTTATGTATTGAATGATTTTTATGTATTTATGAAGTGAGTTATTGTTTCATTAATTATTCTTGTTCTTTAATGTTTCCAAAGGGATTAGATAACCCTAGGACTCACCCATTTACTTCGAATTAATTTTGGGAAAGATAATTTGGGGTTGGAAAAGATTAATTAACAAGAACTTGAGGCTTTAACTCTCAGTTTTATAGATTCTACCTAGGAATAGGATTGAACTACTTGTAGCCATATATGATTGTGCTTAATCTCTTAATTGTGTTAGGGATAATTCAATTAAGAAGTCTTGTTAGTCTTCGGAAGAAGCTAATTGAGAATTGTTATCCGTGGCTAATTAACATAAACTCGCCCATATTTGTAAAATCGTGAAATATATTAGATCGTTACTTGAGTGTAATTCCCGATGCATTCATACTTGTAGCCATTGATCATTTTATTTTCTTTATAGGTCAGTTATATTTTTGCATTTAGCTATAATATTTTCACAATCAAATTCTAAGTGTTTGCAATTGCATAACAAGTGATAATTCTCTTATATTCCTAATCATCTACATATTGTTCTCTGTGGGATTCGACTTCGACTCATAGTTGGGTAATTCATATTGCATGCGACCGTGTTCATTTACTTTTTAGTAGTGGATTTGGACGTCATCAACTAATCATGCCCTCAAACTACCGAGTGAAGTGCAAATACTCAAAACGACCGATCGGGTCGTTACAACAGTGCCAAGGTAGGCCAATGTGTTTTGCAAGATAGATACACGGTACAGATTTTGGACTGTGTAGTATATCAGAAGAAGGTTGAAGAATTTGCAGAAGATGGCAATTTTGTGGTTCATTATGAGATCGCAGATCTGTTCGACTGACCATAGAACCATCCTAGATTGAACCGGGAGAAGCTTAATTTTGAGGGCCATTTTATAGTACAAAATGCGACCGAAGATTCATGTCATGGACCACATATTATTATGGCAATTTTGGAAGGAAATTTTGTGGTCCAATGTGCGACCGCAGAATCGGTCCGTGAACCATGGATCTGTCGTAGATAGGATCAAGCCCAACCCAGATTTGGTGGACCTATTCACGATCCTTTTCACATACCACACACCTATTTCCTATCCGCAATCGCAGACCAGACTCAGAGGTTGAAATTTTAGAAATTTTTTACCCGACCCTATTTTAACAAAAAGGTGTCGTGAGTTATTTTAGAAAGCTTCAACTACTATTTTAGAGAGATGAGAGTAATCTAGAGAGATATGGAAGAGATCCAACATTCCTACTCTTCAAATTCTTGCTCAATCTTGAAGATTCAAGAAAGTTATTCACTAGGTCATCAACTATTCCGGTAAGACTTCACCCCTGAGGTTCCATTCAAGCTTTGTAATGGGTTTAAGTATGATTTTATAATGATGGGGCTTATGGGATGGTGATCGAAAGCCATAAACCATCAAACTCGAACGTGGGTGTGCATGAGGGCTAGGAAGTGTCTTGAAGTTTGGAGTAGATAGTTGGGCATGTACGTGCCAATTGAGGTTGAGAGGTGTTATAGGACTGCGTAGATTGATTTCTTGTTGTTGAAATTGGTTTTTGGAGAGAGAATTTCAGGTAGACTTATCGGTAGGCAAATAAAGTCACGTGTACGTATAATATAATAAAAGGGATGTTAAATAATTAAATTGCCCTCGAACTTTTTGAAAAAGACACTAAACAGACACGTGAAAACACAAGCGCTTCTAATATATAGTAAAGTAATGTAAATGCACAAAAAGAGTGTGCTCAAGTAAGTGCCTTATTCTTTTCCCCCAAATTTACTAGTGCGCTAATTATCATTTTCATCCTCCTTTAACTGTGTAGATACGTCACAAATCCTATTGATTTATATTTTGCACATAGTAGATTCCTTTTTTCTACTGTGATGTGTTAGTGATTTCAGCATATATTATTTATTGGATAAACAATTGATCATATATATATATACACGTCTCTTCCATTAGGAAATACCTAAGTGGAACACAAATATACAATCATATGACCATAGATATTGTCACATTATATATTATTTATAGGATAAACGATGTGATAAAAAACCTTTTTATTTCTAAAAGAATTTTGTATTTAATAATTTAAGTCGCTAGTAAAAGCATGTACAAGTAATAATCCAAAATTCTTGATAAGTTTCAAAAATTTGCTCCGGTTCTAATCATAATGTGTATTTAACAATTTAAGTCGCTAGTAAAAACATATTCAAATAATAATCCAAAACACTTGATAGGTAAGTTTCAAAAAGTTGCTTCGATTCCAGTTGTATGTCATGTGTTATAGTACTTTTATAGACAGGTTAGGTTATGGAAAAATCTATCCACATATTGAACGATAATAATAAATTCAGTGAAATCAGACAAGTATGGTCTAGGAAGATAGTATGTATACAGACCTTGTCCCTACTGTGTTTATACTAGATAAATATCTAACATGCATTTTTACATAGATGGTTATTACTTAATTATAGTAAATATTCTCACCTTAATTTCATTTTTATTTTTTTATTATGGTCTAAAAAACATTGTTCGCCCAAGACTTAACTCCACTTATTCCCTTTCATGGAAATGTAAAATTTCAAAAAGTGATGCAATTTACAAAATTGTCTTCTATTGTCAAAATTAGGGTTTTCCATACAAGTTTTGAGAATAAAAAGTGACCATAGACCCAACCCGGTATAGTATTCGGGTCAATCCGAACATCACAGACAATGGGCCGAATCTTGTCCAAGGCAACTTTTTTGACACTACAAAATCGCAATGACTAGAAAAACTCCAATCTTTCTTGCCCTAGCACCCTTCATCAGCAGCCGCTGCAAAACTTCCATCAACAGTCAAAATGGTACCCTTTTTCCCTCATCTGCGTTATATTTCACTTTTTAAATATAAATTTAAATTGAAATACATAATCGTTTTGTATAGATAATCATATATTTAAAGTGTCAAAAGATTTGTAATTTTTTAGCTCATTCAAGCTGTTTCCGATTTTTCTTTTTCGTTTTTTTTTTTGTTGATGATGATAGAGTCGATAATATTAGATGAGCACTTCATTTGGTTTATTAATGTTATTGGAGAATGCTAAAGATTGTATCTTTTTTGTGAAATGGCTTTTGTCAATGATTTTTTGGAAGTGCTAATATTATTTTAACCTTAAAAACCAAATGCTATTTTATATGGATCAATGGCTTGTTTCATTGAACACTCGGAAAAATGTATTGTGATAATAGCAATTGAAAACACTAGTTTGAACAAGAGATAAGATTCATTTTAGAGTGTAGAATTTTCGTCTTGCATAATTTAGCAATATGTTTTACAATAATATCGATTATTAGAGGTTAATCTTCTGGTGGGGTAGGTTTCAATTGCCATATTTGGGTCGAGTTGGATTTGTTTGGTATACTTTTTTTTAGTGTGAAAAGTTAGACTTGTTTAGTCTACTTTAACTAGGGAAATCTGTTTCTAATGAGATGAGATGGTTTAGATACCACTATGTACACCTGAACTTTAGCAGAAGTTGTGTTGAGTTATAATGTGTAATATGCTATTGCCGCAGACTAAGAGGACCAAGAAGGCTGGAATAGTTGGAAAGTATGGTAAGTATTATAGCTCCTTTTTAACACATTTTTCATTTTTCATTAAGAAGGATATTATTTGATTTTGTATAACTTTAAGAACTACATTTGATGATGTGGTTTGATTTTCCCAATTTCACTTGCTTAAGTAGGATTTTGCTTCAATCTATATATCCTTATATTTGATTCTTGCTACATTGGCGAGTCAGCCTGGATTTCATCAGTCCAATACTTCCATTATCTTATTAGAAGTTCTACTGCACACTGTGGGTTCTTGTTTTTTTAAGTAATTTTTTTTATTTTTCAATGTAAGTAATAAGTATAGATCAAACAAAAAAAATAAAGTGGAATATTGTAAAAGAGCCTTTTCAAGCTTAATTAAAAAACGATAGAATAGGAGATAATGGAGTGGAAAGACCTGGGTGATTCTGCAGTTTTTATACTTTGCAATAGTTTATATAGAGGAATATTGGGTGTTGTATTTGTATATGGACATCAAGCCCTAACTTACTAGCTTATATCTCCTACCTCTGCCCAAAAGGGTGATGTTTGATACTCCGACATAATCCAGAAGATCCATGCAGTGCCTGATTGAATTCTCCCTGAGATGTTTCGGATCAGGCTATGTCATCAACACTAAGATAGATAGTAGTTTTAGTCAATGGATGCTAATATCCCTAAGCTGGTGCTACTTGTTGCTACAATCAATCACATTCGACGTTATATCTTGGTAGATGTCTGTATGTCTGAAGTGAATGGTCATGTGGGTCAGGCTGGATGTTAATTGAGGTTTTGGTTTTTGTTGACCTGACACCCTCTTAAAATTAAAATTTTGTCCACAACACTATGCTTATGAGCTGGAGTCAGTTCTTTTTCTAAAGTTGCTTCTGCTAGCAGTATTCTCTCCTTGATATCATTTTACTGTTTTTTTTATTAGTATATATCATGGTTTTGATCCAAGGCAATTATATCTCTGATTTTTGTATTGGATGATTTAAATTGCCCCTTTCATCCGTTGCAGTTGCATATACTATTGAAAATTACTGTTTTCTTAATGTCTGACAAATTTATATTCCTGTTTCTCTTTCCTTCTATGCATAGGTACCCGTTATGGTGCCAGTCTGCGTAAGCAGATTAAGAAGATGGAGGTTAGCCAGCATAGCAAGTACTTCTGCGAGTTCTGTGGAAAGGTATGGTTCGGTGTACTTAATAAACTGGAAGCTCCATGCAATATGATAGTTTTCTTAGCTGCAAGTTTGGATTCTCATCATATACTTGTTGAGCAGTATGCAGTAAAGAGGAAAGCAGTGGGAATTTGGGGCTGCAAAGATTGCGGCAAAGTCAAAGCTGGTGGTGCTTACACATTGAAGTGAGTAATTACTCTCTCAACTTCTTGTTTTTTCCTTTTTTTGTGTCTGAATAACTAATCGCGATTTTCTTTTTTAATAGCACTGCAAGTGCGGTTACAGTTAGGAGTACAATCCGAAGACTGAGGGAGCAGACTGAGAGTTAGAGCAATCATCTGCTTTTGGTGCAGCTTATGATGTGTCTACTTGTGTTCTGAGATCAGACTTGTTTTTCAATTTTGAGTACTTTATGATGTTGTTGAACCAGCTCGATTAGCCACTAGTATACTTGAGAATTTCAGTTTATTCCAAGACAATTATATTCACTGTCGCGTTATGTTGACATTATTCCTTAAAGGCTTCGATTTAGTTTGGGCTCGAAATTTCCGCTATGATACTCAGGGTAAAAATTGCACGGGGCGTCCTATTTGGTCGCCCCCATTTAATCTATACCCTTTTTTTAAAAACTTTTAACTTGTACCCCTTTTTAAATAACTTCAGCCCCTTTTTCCTCCTCTATCTTCTTCTGCTGTTGTTGGTGCTGCTATGGAACTTCAGTTCATGGGATGATTGTCATAAATATGTTTATTAGAGCTGAAGTTTGCTAGTTATAAAACAAAAACTTCAGCTCTAGAGCTGAAGTTCGCCAGTTATAAAAATAAAAACTTCAGTTCTAGAGCTGAAGTTTGCCAATTATAAAACAAAAATTTCAGCTTTAGAGCTGAAGTTCGCCAGTTACAAAAACAAAAACTTCAACAATTACAAACAAAAGCTTTGCGTTAAGACGTGCACAAGTTAAACAAAAACTTCAGCAAATAGAAAACAAAACTTCAACTACTATGCTTAAGTTCAGTTACTATGCTTAAGTTCAGCACACTTGCTACTTCAGGCCCGTCTACTAGAATGCTGAAGTTTTTCGTGATTGTCTTTGCTACTTCAGCCCCGTATGTTGAAGTTATGCGAAAAAACAGGTACATTTACAATTTTTTTTGCAAAGCAGATATAAGTTAAAACGTGACACAAAAAACGGGTATAAATACAAATGCCCCATACTCAGGTTGTTGGTTCAACTTTAAATCATTTTGAAATTTGATTAAAGTGAATGGCGTAGATACTGGTTGAGATTTGATGATAGTACCCTCGTGTTTTGAAATGAATAATCAGTAAGAGAATCCACATTTCCAGGTTCCATACCCACAAAGCTTTATTATGAGAAAAAAAAATCGCCAAGTTGACAGTTTAGTGGTCTAGATGTCACTAGTTGGCCTATCATGTAGGGTTCAGGTTTTAGTGGTTTGAGCGCATCTATTCAACAAGTGGAGTATGAGTAAAATAGTATGTATGCAAACCTTATCTTTACCTTGAAGGTAGAGAGTTGTTAAAGAAACATGTAGTAATAAAAATCTAATAATAATAAAACATAAGACGAGTAGCTCCTATTCAGTTTGGCTTTTCTTATTTCCTATAATCTCCACGGATAGGGGAAAATGGAAGTCTAACTTAACAAATTTTCATGTCACGGTGCTGAAATTGGGCTGTGTTGGTTTCTTGGCTCTTGAATTTTCGTATTTCCTGATACTTAGCAGCTAGGTCCGCTCAAGTAGTTGAAGCTATTTTTCCCTTCCCCCACCACTATTTAAATATAAGGACTCAGGAAATGGCCAGTTGCCTTATCATGCCTATTAATCCCCTCCTTTATGTTGTGCCTCACACAACTGACATTAGTTGTGTGAAGTCTCTTTTTATCTTATAACTTGTGGATCTATATCTTACACTTTTGGATCTACAAAATTCTGAGACAAAAAGTGCCTCACACAACTAGTGTCATCGGTGTGAGGCATAAAATAAAAATTTTGGTAGTGCACCTAAGTGTTTCGTTTGGTATGCAAGTTAAAGAAAAATCAGAAACTGTTCCTAAGAGCCCGTTTGGCCATAAGAAAATTTTGCTTTTTTCAAAAAAAAATTTGAAAACAATATTTGGTTATCAAATTCAACACCTTTTTTCCAATTTCACTTGAAAATGTATTTTGACTAGTTTTTAATTTTACAAATTTACCCTATACTTTTAAAATTTATACAATGACTCCAACAACTATTAACCTACAAGTACCCACAGAAACACAAAACGCGCAGATCTTTTAAAATTCTTGGTGATGCAAGCAGCCAATTAATCCATCTTTTGTTTTCATTTTATCTTTTAAAATAGATAGGTTTTATTGAATTCTTGATATATCCCAATATTAAAGAACTTGTTCATATTTATGTTATTTTTGGCTTAAATTCCTTCTCTGTGTATTAGTAGAATTAGAAAATGTGATATTAATTTTGCATCTTCTATGTTGAACAATAGCATTTTGATTGTTTATTTCAAGTAGGATAATCAAATTGGAGTGATTTTGATATATTTTATAAGTTGTAGGGTATAAATCATGTTTCATGGTTTTGAAAAAGAAGGCATCCAAATATTATAACCAAACACAAACTTCATCTTCAATTTGGAATGCATGGCCAAACGCCTACTAAGTGTTAAATGTTGGGAATGTCCCCAGCTACTGAACACTAGTTTGGCTTCTCCGTTTCAGATATAAGAACCCTTAACATAACAAACCTGAGTCACCAGCCCGTGCAGACAATTCATATCATCGATTCATTTACACACTTACTCACAAAGCTGTATCTTATAACACTCTGTATTCCTAAACGATTATCTGAAAGCGTAGGTGGAACGATACTTCACACCTTTTGATGAGACATTTATAAAGTCATTCGTTAATACAGCATATGTTTAGATATTAATTTATACAACATTACATAGGTGATCCCTTTGGGATATATGCTTAGTAAACATGCAGTAACTTGGCCATTCTATTATGGCAAACACAAAACGCAGGAAACTATCTATCTACACTTTACTGGAGAGCAACAAAATAAGAATAGATAAAACACCTACTTACATCTGCAGGTTTTTCCTCTCTTAGCTCCTATACGAGGGGCCACTATATATGCATATTCTTAAAGGCCTAACGAATGGGACGATTAACTTGCTCCTCAATCAGCTAGTTGCCTGTTGTGGTTCCAAGTAGGTCCCCGGAAGTTTCAGTCTCTGTATGTAAAAACAAGACCGATGGGTGAGTGGAAAACCATAGCTTCTACCAACAGAGGGGTTTACACAACTGCTAGTTGCGAATGACAACTGTCTCCGTTGTGATGTATTTGGTTTTGGACAGCTTTCACAGCTGCTACTCTTGCTGCAGTAGCTGACTTGTTGGCAGCTGTAACAGCTCGTTTTACTCTTTCATCCACCTTTGTCACATTAATAGCTTTCTCAGAAGCTTGTCTTGCTTCCTAAGAACAAGGAACAAAATTTATGAGCACATCCAAATGTTAATACAGCCAAATGAGGATGTCAGGAAACTAAATTATTACCTGGACTGCATGAAGCACTTTAGAATGGTCGACTGCAGAAGGAGATCCAGGGAGGGCGGCAAGACTAGTTGAAACGTTAAGAATCCCATTCTGCCAGTGACCAGACTGAGTTTCACCGGTTCTGAAAGTGTAAATGCCAAATCCTTGCCTCTTACCCTCATGCCATGCTCCTTCATAGCGATGTCCATTTCCAAAATGGTATACTCCAAAACCATGCATCTTATCCGCAAAATACTCTCCAGCATATGCATCCCCATTTCTGCATAGTCATGCAAATCAACAAACTGGTGAGCAAAATACACATGCGCCCAAATATTACCCCAAGAAAGAGAACAGAGAAAGGAAAAAAAAATAGAAGTGTATGACAGACAAAGTACACGAATAATTGATAGCTTATTGTTTTTCATTTACCAAAACAATTACGTATCACTCACTGATACATGACGTGGTAGTGAAGTAAGAAAAATGGAACCACGCTGCAGCAGAACATGCATTTAGGGAAATAGAATAATTGCATTCAGGGGGGGTTCAGCACAAGAAAACAACAAGCTTTTAACGATAAAAAAGAAAACAACAAACTTTCTTGTTCCTGTCATATGTAAGTTAAACCCTCAGCAGTCATTCATACAGCTGGTATAAAAGCAATATGGTCAAGATAACAATAACTGTCTTACTCCATGTTTGACGTAATGGATATGCGGATAGAGTGCAAAGCATGTCAAAACCAAAAAAAACTCATATTGCATCGGATTTTGGACATTGTCTTCCGAATTTTTGGGTCGAAAGTCTAAAAGAACACAAAAACAACAATTTGATATCCTTATATCTCTGTCATATTCATTATGCTTAGTTATCGAGACATGATTCAATATATACAAATGAATATGGTACAAGCTGAGAGTCAACCATGAGGCAAAGAAGCCAGGGATGATGAAGCAAAGAAGTTAAGGACAACTTACTACAAAAAAGAAAAAGAAGTAAACTCACAGCTCAATAGAAAACAGAACAAAATACTGGATATGAAGTAAGATAGGTTGGGGTTGGACTGGTCCTTTCAGCTTAAAATATGATCTATATGCAGATCATATCTATAATCCAAAATAGTTAGCATCAATCACCTCTAAAGTATAGCTAATCCAATGGAGAACTTACTCTAATCTCAGAGTTGAACGATTTCAGTAACAGGGACAACATTCAAGGACATCTAGATAAAGTCTTATACTTCATTTACTTACTTTGAAACATGGAAAGATGCAATGACCATTTCAAATCGCAGAGAGATAATCCTTGGGAATACGTTCAAACTTCCACGGTTGATTTCATCATGACTGATGAAAAGTAAAATTAACAATAATGTTGAACCATGTTTCTAAGAATATGGTTCACATAAAATGTCTTTCAGTGGACATAAAGGAAAATATAGGTAAATGAGTTCTCTCAAACATTCAGCATTACTAAAAATCTTAATCTTTACACTTTGCTTGTTCTCACATTTAATGTCAATAATTGAATGCATCATAATACATAATGTATGCAGGAACTTGGTTCCTTTAAGGATTATGGAGATAATCTCATCATTCTTAGTATTGCTGGTATATAACACTGGTAAGCAAGTATGCTGAAGTTAAGACAAGCACATAACTGAAGGACGATATTTGTTTCCAACTGTGAAAGCAAACATGTTGAAAAATATGGAACTAACCCAACAAAATTGTACTAATTGAACCAATCATAGTACATAAACAAGCGAAAATGGCAAGCCTTAAGCCATTGAAAATCCACATAAACAAAAGCTCGACATGGAACTCGAAGAAACATCAAATTAATAACATCATATCCGAAAAGAAACAGTTGCAAATGCTCAAGTGGTTATACCTGAAATGGTAATGACCTAATCCATGTTTGATACCCCACTTAAACTCCCCGGTATAACTGCTTCCATCTTCACAAGTATGAACTCCAGAACCATGACACTGTCCATTACACCACTCCCCAGCATACAAATCCCCTGTATAAGACCTATACATCCCAACTCCATGTCTCAATCCTTGCCTATATTGCCCTCTATACCGGCTCCCTTTCGTCCATGTTTCAACCCCGTATCCATCATACTTTCCATCTATCCAATCACCCTCATACCTCCCACTCAAACGATAGTAATAAACCCCACTTCCTGAGCATTTCCCTTTATGAAATTCACCCTCATACACATCACCATTGCTGTAAACTTGCACCCAACACCCCGAAATCGGCTTCTTTTCTGGTTTAGGCTTTGACCCTATTGACCAAACAACTGAAGGTCTAGACTTTGAAGCAGTAGGGGATGAATGAAGATTAGACAAAGTTCTAGCAAGAAATGTACGGATAGAAGGAACACAAGGGAGAGCTACACAAAGTGAAATCACAAGAAAAGCAATTATTATAGCAGTAATAATAAAGAGAAAGTAAAGAAAAGAACCCCAGTAATGAGTTGAAGTCAACAAGTAAAGTGAAGGCAAAGAAAGCAAAATAAATAGCTTCAAATGAACTCTAATCCAAGAAACATGACAAGAGTGATGAATCAGCTTAAGAGTGATTCTTTTTGTGGCTAATAACACAGGAACAGAACAAGGACATAAAAAAGACTGGTTTTTTGAAGAATTATTTGACTTCAAGATTGGAACTTTAAAATGGCTTTGATGTGTTGGAGAGTGATAAAGATTGGAACTTTGAGACATTATTGGCCTTTTATGAGGTGTTGACAAAAGGGTTTTGTTTGGTGATTGATTCTGACAAAAGGGTTCATTTATAGAGTGAATCTGATTGGTTGAGGAATCTGGTGATGGGATCTTGATTTGGAGATTAATTTTCGAAAAAAATTCAGATGGGGTTGATTGTTTTGGGATTGGGATTTGAAGGTCAGACTGTTGTTCTTGACCTATCTGAACTTCAAGATTTTGCTGATGCATTTACATAACAGAAAAAATGGAACTTCCTTCTTCTTCTTTTTTCACTCAAAAGTTCAATTTTTTTTTCAATTCTATGCAGCTTTTTGATGTGTTTTTGTGTAGGTTTTTGTGCTTTTCGCAGTTTTGTTTTTCTTGGTTTGATTGAGGATGGCGGTCTAAGAAGATTGTTGTAATGGCGTCTGGTATTTTTTTTGCAGAGGAAAAGAGCAAAGTGGGGTTAAAGTAGAACCAAATTTAAAGGTTGGATAATGGGATTATTTTATTGGTATATATTTATACACCTATAAGTCGTTAGATTTACTACTTGGCCATTGGGTTTGTGTCATTGCCATACCCCAACTCGAATATTCTTGTTGCACAAAATGTCTAGGTAAATATTAGCAGAGGCACCTAAATCATTAAACAACATTACACTTTTTTGGAAAATTGCTTGTAATCACTATTATTCGGCTGCGCACTGAATAATTTATTCATTATAATAGCTTGCAAACTTGGGTAATTTGTTTATTATCTAATAATTCACAAACCACACGAAAAATATAAATTCTACTAGCAAGTCCACTACGAGGAACATTGCCTGAAAAGACTACTACTAGTGAAAGTAATCGATCATAAGTTAAGTTAGAAACTATTCACGCAACCAACTCAACCAACCCTTGCGAGCAACAATATTACACTTAATTTGATTAATTAATGTGATTTGATATAATCATTATGTGCAAATAAATTTTTCCTTACCATAAAGATGTGTAATCGAAAAATATTAACGATCTCACAGACAAACTATAGGCCGATGTAAAATGTGCTAGTAAAGATTAGAGTTTTAATTTTATGCATAACCGTGAAATACACAACTACGTTATTTGTGCAACAACTAGTAACTCGATAAAAAGAAATTAACTAACCTAATATTACAAATAAAATATAAAATTATTAGATAGGAGTATCATTTTTATTTCGGAAACTTTATGTTAACCACTTGTTAAACTTATCGGCGGACCACAAACTAGAGTGATCAGTAGCCAAATGGACCATTCACCATTTCTTATGACTAAGCATTTGAAAATGAAATTAAATCTATATGTACGAGTCATATATATGCTAACTCGATCAACACCAGAGTTATTATCGTGCTACCATATAGCTCCATGTGCTTAGTGCTCAAATGCTTACTATAGCGATATAGAATAATAACAATAATTTCAGTGTAATCTCACAAAATGAGATATGAGGAGAATATTGTACGCAAATTTTATTTTTATTTTGTGAATGTAGAGAGACTGATTTTGATAGACTACCGATTTAAGAAAAAATATAAAGAAGAAGGAACAATAGTAAGAAAAGATGATAAGAATCGAGCAAAAGAAACAACATGTAGTATATGTCAATATTTCTATAATACTCGTAAAAATCTCTATAATCCACCTTATATAATAACTTGCTTCCAATGAATTGTGGCATATTTGCCTAGACCTAGGGGCTTATATATATAGCAGTAAGTAAGGAGGATGACAAGTACGTAGGTCATGTGCTAGTTCACATGTGGAAGACGATAGGTTAAGTAGAAATCACTATATATAGTTTATAGTGTTATTTATGAGTTCGACCGAACATAGTAACTTTTGTATAGATCATGTATTTATATTTAAAATTTATTTTATATATAAATATATTTAATTACTAACCAGTAACTAATTAGATGAGTTATGGATTCGGTGATAGTTCAAAACCCATAAACTTTAAATTCTTGTCTGCTTAATTATTAAAAGGTGTGAAGATATAACTTCTTCTAAAGCAATTGAAAAATATTGTACATTTTTGGTCTCTTCAATCAAAAGTGCATTTTAATTTGATTAATTAGGCAAAACTAAAATAGGGTGGATATATCATACATCCATTGATTATGGCGCGATATTGCAACTCTATGTGAAAAATTCGTAAGTAATATAATCCAGGCCATAGGTGTGCCAAGCGAGTCCAATTTACATTGTCAAGTTCTTTTTAGAAAATAAATAAATAAATATGTACAGGTAAACCTCCTTGTGAAATTTGTAATCATAAGAAATACATATTACATGTATATAGCTTAAACACTTTGCAAAATGGTACGGTAAACAGCCAAACACTATTTCAAAAAAGACAGTTCGGTGCTTTAAGTTTTCACTATGCGCGCGGGATCCGGGAAAAGACCGGACTACAAGAATTTATTATATTCAGTATTATCATGTATTTCTGCATGAGACTGATTTCATGGCTTGAATCCGTGACCTCCTGGTCACGTGAAAAAGACAAGTTAGAGAAAAATGAGAAATAGAGAGAGTAAAAGGGCATGTATTCTTTTTCTATAGAGTGTATCAAAACCTAATCAAAACTTTTTTGAATAATTTAAAGGCCTCAATATTATATCCCTTTTTGATGTCTTTTGTTCCCTAATTATTATACTCTACAATACTTCCTTATAATATAAGAAAATTAGTTATATTATATCTCTAATGGTAAGACTATGTCTAAGGTTAGTATTAGAAGAATATTACAAAATCTTGGCCATTCGTTTCTTATTCCACAAGAATGGAAAATATCACAACATCTAATTCTTATTACGAAGTTTTTTGTTGACAAGCTATCAATATTAAGATTAAACTATTTGACAGAATATGCGAAAAAGAATTAATTGTGTATAGGAATATCAAATGCTAATCATGTAACTGATTCCTAATTTTAATTGCACTAAAGTCAACAACTATTCTTTAACGTCGCAAATATTTTCAAATTGATGCATTAGAGTCTTTCTCTTGGTTTGAAGGTTTATTCGTAATATTTAATCTAAAAAATACTTATATTGTGTTACCTACCTAATAAAACGATCTTTTGCTAAAGAAAATGATATAATTATTTGTTTGACGCTTATACGTTTAGAGCTTATAATTCCAACTACGTTTTTTTAAAGAAAGAATTACAAGAAAATACACATGACTTCACACCATAATAAAAAATGGTCCATGTTTTTAAGATTGACCCATCCTACCCCATATTGTATATATTTTGAAAGCACTAGCAAATTCAAAATATGTGTTCTTACAACCATTGCTTCTAAAAGCTATGGATTTAAATTTGTGTTCTTACAACATTGGTTTCGCTCTCTTCTTCTCACATTCTCGACATATGCTTCAAGGGGCTGTATATTTTCTGCTTCTCTTCTTGTGTCACGTGGTTGCAATGTAAGAAAATTGAAGAGTAGAAGTCCATCACTGAAGACCATTCAAAACTTTGCTTTCGAAAATGTTTTTTTTTTTATTTTGTTAGTTTTTTGGATTGGGTGTTGTTCCAATTGATTGAGAATATCAAAAAAAGTTCAAAATTTAAATTTGAAGTGATTTGGAGTAGATTTGAGCAAGATTTGAATTAAATTTCAGAGAAGACGCAAGGAAGAAGACGAAACTATTTTTTTGTATAAGTATGTATAATCTTGTATAATAGTGTATATGAGTGTATAAACAAATCTTATACACTTTTATACAAAATATACAAGCGGCTGTAGACGAACTTCTTCCACGATTTTCAGTTGCAATCTTGTTCAAAACCAGTCCAAATCTCCATGAAATGACTTCAAATTTTATATACAACATCCTTATACTATTTCTAACAAGTCTAAAAACACTCACTCTAAATTTCTCTCAAAATCAAATTCGTAATTTAAACTCACATGTTTAAACTTATTAAAAATCTAATTTTCACCGCCCAAATGAATTTTGTTTGTTGAACTAATATTTGAGTCACAATTACTGATTCGAATATTAACTTAAATGCTTGAGGAATCCTTTTTAAAAATTAAATAGTAATTTTGAGAACCTATTGGAGTTGGATGTTGAGTTTTAGTTTATTATTTTTGGGCTAGTTGATTGTAAATTAAAATATGAGCTATAAAATTGAAAAGCATGAATCTCAGTTGTTCTAATATGAAATTTTCTCTTTTTTAAATACACTTATGAGTACATCATTGATGGAAAAAGCAGAAATAATTAACGCGGTATACATAATACAACAAGATTAATTGATCTAATTACAACTTGCACAAATTTTCTTTTATATATTCTCAATATTTTTTCTAATAAATTGGCGTGAATTAAAAAAATATTAGCTATTAAATCTATTACTACCATTTGCCAACAAACGGAAGCGGGTCAACACATATATACATATGGTACAATAAAAATATTTAAAGGCTGTTATGACTCTCGTGATTTAAATTAAACAGAAATTAAGTAGGTAGGCACTAAATCAATTGGGATTTTGATATAAAAATATTTAACTCAATCAACTTGGGTTGACAAAATTGAACGTGCATTCAGTTAGTTAATCCAAAATCCTAATATTTTATATGAACTGTTATAAAAATCAAAGCGTCTATATATCTACCAAGATCATAAATTAAGTACAAGTAAGAAAGAACTTATAATAAGTGTTTAAAGGAAGACAATGTCACCCTATGGTTTAGAGAGAGGCTCTGACTACATTATTATATCCCCTAACATGGCCTCACCCTGTAACCGTCCGATCCACCGGATCCCATGATAGCACCAATGGATATTGATTCGTCTTCAATGAAGGACTCCTTCAAAGAAGTCCTAGCGGACAATCACTTGACAAAGTCAAGCGTCTATCACCCAAATTATCATTAAGAAAAGGTAGCGAAGGCTCCATTGGAAGAAGAAACTGTTGTGGAAATTCTCCTTACCCATGACCAAAAAATGAGAATCTACCACTTTTGGAGGTTCTCCGTGATCATTAAGGTATTTGGGAAGAAAATTCCCCATCACTTACTCAAACCAAAACTACAACAATTATGGTGCCCCAGTGAGCACCTAACGATTATAGACTTGGGCTGGGTTTACTTCATAGTGAAGTTCCTACTACAAAAAGTGAACATGTAAAGGGCCATGTACGGAGGGTTGTGGTTCGTTATGGGTCGTTTCCTCTCACTCCGAAATTAGGAACCCAATTTTGTTCCGGAAAAGTCCAAGATCTACTCAACCGTCATATGAATCTGAGTGCCCCAATTACCCATCGAGTTCTACATCAAAAAAATTCTAGAACGAGTGGGTAGGAAAGTGGAAAATCTGTTGAAGATCAATACCTGCACATTTGCCGCCCTCAGAGGCAGATATGCAAGGATTTGCATCTAAGTCCCCATATTACCACTCAGAACTTCCGTGGTAATAGGATATCACAGACAACAAATTGAATATGATGGGGAGGGAATCCTGTGTAAGGGGTGTGGGAGGATTGGAGCCACAACAGGGAAATGACCGACTAGACGAATTTTGGAATCAATGGAGAAGCCATAATCATCTACGGTGGAACCACAACCAAAAGGAGGAAATGATTAGGTAACAGTGGAGTTCTCAAGATGGACCAGAAGGAAAGCAAGAGTACCTCAACCCCCAAAAGAAGAACATACAATAGCACCGAAAGGTGGAATAGCAAGCAGTCTAGTATCGTTGGTGACCGGTAAGTTCTCCTCCCTAGGGGACTTGGGGGAAGGGGAGGCCAGGGCTGAAATCCTAATGGGCCAAAGAGCTCAGGCCCAACAAAAATTGAACGGGCATAGGACTTTGGGTTTAGATGCGCCCTCAGACTTAGGTTTGAAATTGGATGGTCAATAAAGTTTTGACCGGGACTTGAACCCATTTGAGGATAACCAATTAGCCCACATACTAAGCACGTGACCAATCCCAATCCTGGAACTGGCCACATGAAGCCCACAAGAAAAAACAAAATACACGGTTCTCTGAAAGAGCACGTGTTCCAAGAAAAAATAAAAATAACTAATAGGGGCAAATCCAATATACCCGTACCCAAAAATGATATCAACTACCTTCTATAAGGGTCAAATCAAGGGGACCACGATTGGGGTCAAATTCATGGGTGATAACCTCAGATTTGGTGAAGGGGAAAGAGAGCCTCTCTCTTTGAGAGAGCTATCTCCCACTCAAAGCTCTACTTCTCCGCCTCCCTCCCATCACATTGATCTCCCTTCTAATGAATTGACAGTTCTCATCGCCTACGAAATATTTGTAATGATGGCAAAATTTTGTGCATAAAACCCAACTAAGCCAAGTGAAGCCTTAAAACCAACTTGAGTGATGCCTTCTATAATCCAACACCCTTTTACTCCCAACTGCTCTGATGGAAAACAATCAGAACAACATGCAATCACCCCCACAAACCCAGAACCTAGAAGGGGAACCATTGCCTCTGATAGTGACAACAGCCCCACTACCATCAAACCACCTCCCCACTTCCAGGATGTAAATGGCACTACAGGGGGAAACCTTACCATTGACCCTCACAATAGGGTCAATGCCAATCACTGTGGTAATTTAGAATCCACATTACCTAGCCAAGGTGATCACTCCAAGCCTCAATCATGCAATGGTGAACTACGGGCATCAATTTTGGCTGGCAACTTTGTTGCAAGCCCAAGTAGCACTCAACCAACAAAGAATGTCAACAAATCAGCTGAGTGCTTTGATGGATCAGATAAGTCATTCCTTACCCTTCTTCCCCCAGTAACACCAGGGGAGGAGATTGTAAGTCCCCCATTCTCTCGATGGACACCAGTATGGACCATGACCCCACCATCAAGGGAAACTCAGATGGCAGGATCAGAAAAATTCTACGAGCACATGCAAGCCTCCAACACAGAGCTGAAGGCTCTGATTGCAAAACTGGGAGTACCCAAAACAAAGGCCATGCTCCTGAAACAAGAAGAATTAATAGAATTCAAAGGTTCTGGGGGATAAATGCTTATCGCACTATGCCCAAAGAGTATAAAACTGTGCGGGATAAGCCTAAGGTTAGCCTCAAATCCAAACTTAGGAGACTCAGTTATAAGGTTAAGCCTAGTCCTGACACAGGAAGACAAGCATGTCAGCCCTGTACAGGTGATTTTGGAGGCCACTAAGGAAAGGCCAAATGCCTGAAGAGAAAGTCCCCACTACACCCCAAATTGTTAATAAATTTTATCATTTGGAATTCTATGGGTGCTAACAGTAGAGAGTTTTGTAGGCATTGTGCTGATATGGTCAAATTGCACAAGCCTTCTATATTAGTCCTCCTGAAAACTAGGATGATAGAGCATAAGCACCTGATTCATGAACTGGGATTCTCCGGGCAAATTCAGAGTCCATCTATTGGCCTGTCTGGGGGTATAGTCATTATGTGGAAGGATGACCTACTTACGATTGATAAAGTCTTCACCACATCCCAGGGCATTAATGTCATGGTCAAGTTAATCCCATCTTCCAACACATGGCTCTTCACTGTTGTTTATGCTAGTAACACTTATGCACTTAGGAGCCTCTTGCAGTAGCTCAGAACTATCCCTGTTACCTATCAAGGGAGTTGGCTAGTAGGGGGGACTTCAATGAAGTTCTGAGAGCTATAGGCAAGCATGGGGGGAATTGCATCTCTGCTCTTAGGGCTAATCTTTTCAGGCAATTCATGAACCACTGTAAACTAATTGACCTTGGTTTCAAAGTTAGCAAATTTTCTTGGACTAATATGAGATATATGAATAGGAGCTAGTTAATACTAGAAAGACTAGACAGGTGTTTTGCTAATGATTGGATCTAGGAATTCCCTTCTAGCATAATTAGCCACCTTTCTAGAACTCACTCTGACCACTTCCCTATGATAATCAATCTTTGGTTCAAGCCCAACAGTCTTTCACCCTTTAGATTTGATCCCATGTGGTACGTCCACCCCTCCCTCACCAATGTGGTCCAGCAGGCCTATGAGGGTAACTGTAATTTACTTGAGGGAACTACCAAATTCCAAGATCAAGTTACTGCTTGGAACAAGTTAATTTTTGGTAATATCTTCCATAAAAAAAAGCATCAACTAGCTAGGCTAGGAGGTACCCAAAAGTATTGGAATGTCCTTGAGGGTAAGGTAACCAGCTTTTGTAAGCAAGTTTTCAACACCCTAGAAATGAACCCTCTGGTTAACACTACCCATTTGTGCATAATCCTTAAATGTGCAAATCCAACAGTGCAGAAGAACTTCAGACCTATTGGTCTATGCAATACAATGTATAAGTTGATCACTAAAATCATTGTTAACAGAATTAAGCATATTCTGCCTTCTATCATAGGCCTTGGCCAAGCTAGTTTCTTTTATAATAGGAGGGCTAGTGATAATGCCATTATTATACAGGAATACATTAGTCACTTTAAGAAAATGAAACGCAGAAATGCCAATATGTTCCTAAAGATTGATTTGGAAAAGGCCTTTGATAGGTTAGAATGTTTCTTCATCGAATAAAACTTTTTTTCTTTTGGATTTCCTAGCAACATCACCAAGTAAATTTTGTCATGCAATTCAATATCTGTGATTGTCAATTGGAGTAGGACTGAGTAATTTAATCCTAGTTGGGGCATCATATAGGAAGACCATATGTCTCCTTACATCTTCATCATATGTATGGAGAGACTATCCAGAAGCATTGATGCTAAAGTGCAAAATGGGAGTTGGTCTCCTATCAAAATCAGTCAAACATCGCCAAAAATCTCTCACCTTTTCTTTTCAGATGACATCACTCTCTTTGCTAGAGCAAACACCAAGAACTGCAATAGCATAATAGAAACCCTCCACGAGTTTAGCTGTAAGTCAGACCAGAAGGTAAATAACATCAAGTCCAAAATTATCTTCTTCACAAATTGCAAATAGGAGGAAGTAGATAGACTAGACAGGATCTTGACCATCAAACCCAACCTTTCATTTGGTAGGTACCTAGGCTTTTCCATCTTCCATAAAAGACCCACCAATAGATACTACCAATTCGTCATTGATAGTATGCAGACTAAGCTTGGAGGCTGGAAAACCCTCCTCTTGAATATAGTTGGGAGGTCTACTCTAGTTAAGTCCTCACTTGGGTGCATCCCTAGCCATGTCATGCAATACATAAAGCTCGCAACCCAAGTGTGAAACCAAATTGACAAAACTCAGAGGAATTTCATTTGGGGTACCACTACAGCAAAGAGGAAAATGCACTTAGTTGGGTGGAAAACTGTGAGCAAGCCTAGGGAGGAAGGTGGCTTGGGAGTGCAGACTACTGAATATGCTTGGACAGGGCCTATGATAGAAGACATAATATGATTGGAGGATGTACAAAGAATATTGGAGGATTTACAACCCCAATACCCTGTGGACCATAGTTCTATTCCACAAGCATTGTACCAGTAGGAACCCATCTAGGCACATAGCCTATAAGACTTGGAAAAATTTCAAGAATGGTTGGTCTATTTGTAGTAAGGCTACTAAGTGGGTAGTTCAAAAGGGGGATAGAATAATCCTTTATGGTGACAGATGCATCCCTGGCATAGAGCCCCTTAGAAACATAATCGGCGGCCCACTGAACACGAGAGATGATAGCTTGAATGTAGCCTCATGCTACACTGAGGGACATTGGGACCTTAGTAATATCTCCTTTAACCTGTCTGAGAAGGTAGTTACTACCGTAAACTCCACTTTTGTAATGCTAATTCTGCGAATCTTGATAGGATGGTCTAGAACCAAATTGGAAATGGCCTCTTATCAACCACGTCTACCTATACCCTCATAAGAAGTCTGAACCACCATCAAGATCACAACTCTGGAAAAGACTTTAATTAGGATTGGGCCCAAAAATTTCCACATATAATAAAATATTTTATTTGGTTAGTAACCCATGGTAGGCTGCCTAGAACCCAATACCTCCACTCCAGGGTTATGAATCTTAACCATATGTTCTTCTTCTGTAACAAAGAGGAAGAAACAAATTAGCACCTGCTCATCATATGTGACAACCTCAATATCCCAAATCTTGTAATTAGCCAAACACACTGGGTGCACACTCTTAACAAGGTAAATCACCAGCCTTTCAATGACATGCTCAAATGGGGGCAATTAATCCCTTTCTGCCTTTGGAAGATTTGGATAACCAGGAACATTAACAACTTCAATCATAGGAAGGAACATGTTCCATTTAGAGTGGCCATTAACAAGGCTGCAGAATTTATGTACATAGAAATAGGAAGAAAAGAGCCCAGGCACAGTACTGTTGTCTCAATTTAATGGCAGCCCCCTGGAGAGGGTGGTACAAACTAAAGACGAACGATGTTAACCATCAAAAAGATAATACAGGAGGAATATGAGGGGTAAGTAGAAACAACAATTGGGATTGGGCAACAGGGTTCATGGGAAAATGTAAGTGCATAATACTCTCCATTGTGAGCTAACAACTTTCTTGCATGGTCTAACGATGGAAATATCAAACAATTTATTACCTTTAGAGGTCATTGTGGACTCGACAGAGGTAATACAATGCATCAATAATGGGCATCTAATATATGATCTCTTGATATGTGAATGCAGGTCTCTTCTAGCAGCTCTGGGCTATCCACCAGTAAACCACACATTCAGGGAGGCAAATAGGGTGGCAGAATAATTGGCAACGTAGGCAGGGAAGCATGAATCAACTTTTTGGTAGTTCCTCCAGTGTTTGTCAATGAAGTACTATGGACAGATACCCTAGGAACTATTTTTTAAAGGAACATTAAAAGATGTAACATTGTAAATGTAGCTTTGGACTACTCTCTATTTGGTACGATGAGCTTAATTCCACAACAGGCCAATGTAAGAACAACCTTAATTTAGTATTATATATAAATATTTATCCTTTTGACCAAAAAAAAAACTTATAAGTGTTTCCTATGCGTGTGAATTTGTTTTTCACATCACTATATTTCATTCTGAAGTTTCAATGTAAAGATTTCTCTACCAATGAGGCCAACTACCGCGAAAGAAAGACTCTAATATTCTTTCGAGCCATCTGATGATGTGGTACATAAGAGATTTATTACGCCCTCCTAAAAAGCAAATGGCTCTGCAATCAGAGGTGAGCCTAACATGTATATTTTATTAGAAAATATTGATATATTAGCAGTGACACCCTATAGACAAGCATATTTTGATTTAATCCAAAAGTGTACCCGCGATCTTTAAATCCTGGGTCTGTCTCTGTTTGTAACGCACCAAGAGGATAAGAGGTACTTGTTGACTCGCACAGAAGACTCTCTTTAATTAGAAAGAATACATCTTTCTTGCTATGGAATCCCTAAATGAGTTATGAATATTATTGTAGGGGTACTAGAGGCTAAATATCTCACTCACGATGATTGAAGTAGTAATAATAATAATATATTCAGTAAAATTTTATAAGTTGGGTCTAGGAAGGGTATTGTGGTATTCCTACCTTGTGAAGATAGATATATTGTTTCCTATAAATACTCGACTCAAGTCAAGACATTTTTCAGGGCATATGAAAACACAAGTAAAATATATAATGTGAGAACAAAGATTTTTATTGTTAGCTTAAAAATAACCTAAAAACCATGCTTCGAAATAATCACTACTCATTGGTTGTGAGATGATAGTGGCGTGGATGAATTAATTCAAGACAATGATTAAACTTTCTTTTAGAAAAATTCCACTATCACCCTAAATTTTACTTTGATTAAATACGAAAAAAAAGAAGAAGAAGAAGAAGAAGAAAGAGAGTATAGCAGAGTGCGTGGCATTACTGAAATTGAGGGTATATCGAGGGTGAAATACGTGGGGTTTTGGTCCCCAATTTCTTGTGGGCCCTGGGCCAATGCTTGCTTCCCCTATTCTCTGCGAGAAAGAGAGATAAGGAACGAAGGCCCATTAATATAAGGCCCAGACCAAATTAACGGTTCTTAACTGATCCAAAGATATGCCGCCAAAAGTAAATATGGGCCCACTGCCACTTTAGCATGTCCAGCACTTTTCGTAATCAAAGAGCTAGTAGAACCTATCGCTTTTTTCTCGAAATATCTTTTTTTTTTTTTTTTTTCCATTTATGTTCAACAATTCATTGGTACAACTCTTGCCACGTTCTCTTTAATTTATAAATATTGACGAAAATAATTGTGTGGTCAAATTTTATACAGTATTTCGGTTGAAAACTGTCTACAGACTTATTAGGGGTGGATGTAGAATAATAGGAACATATTATAATTTTCGACGTAAAATATAAATTTATATGTAATTAGAATTATAATAAATAATATATATAAATTTATAATTTTAAAAATATAATATATTTAATATTTTATAATTTAAATATTAAACCCATAAAATTTAAATTTTTAATGCCGCTACTTGTTATCAAGATTACGATTATTGCAATTTTCAGGACACATGGAAAGGAAAAGGTTTGAATTTTGAAAATATTTCACAAAAGATTGCTATCATCACTAGAATGTTATTCAATTCTTAGTAACCTAAAAATATCATAAAACATTATTTTATTTGAGCAATGCCTTTAAGCGAGGCAGCTTTAATGAGTTTGGTGGCCTAAAGCCGAACTTTAATGAGAGGGCTCAAACTTTGAAAAACATTACTACTAATAATCAAGTCTATATTTTTAGCACATTGAGATGTAAATTTATAAATAATTTTTTATAATTAATTTCTTCTACTAAAACTTTAATTTAATAATATAGTCAATCCATTTATCGAAATCAGTTCATTGGCTAGGCCATTGAGAATTTATCCTCTGAAAAATCCTTGTCAGTTGAATTAGTTCCTTGAACTAACAGATCTATTAGATTTTTACTAATATTCGTTTATTGCTAAAATCATATATGTTTCTACTTTCTAGTGTAGCAAATATTTTTTAGTTGATATATACAAACTATAAAAAATAATTACAAGGAAAATAAATATTTATGAAGTATATAAAAAACACAAACTTTAGATGAAAAACTAGAAAATTAAAATAATAGAATATAATTCAAGAAGTTGATTACAAATGATGTATTACACGTTGAGAAAAGTATAAAAGCTTATTAATTACTTGGAAGAGAAAAACAAAGAAAGAGATTATAAAATCTACTATATGTTTTTTATTAAGAAAAATAAAAAGAGAAAAAAGTTTGCTCATGCAGACCCATTCCCCAATTTATTCACACATAAATGATTAAGGGGGGAAGATTTACATTACCTATTTTTTTTTCCTAAACGGTAAAATTAAAATCTTTTATTTATTTATTTACTTATAAAGAGCTGTACCTTTTACTTAAAATACTCAGTGCAAATTTAACTATGTCTATTATAAGTAAAATTCGGGGCCCCCAAAAGGATGAGGCCTAAAGCAAATGAAATTAGTAAATTATACTGTAAACTAATGAAATTTTTTGCGCTTCACGCAGTTATAAGAAATATCACTAAATTAAAAAAATAACAACATATAGTGGATGAAAGAGATAATTTTTTTAAAATTAATATGGATGTAAAAGATAATTCTACATATTGATAAATTATATACTTAGCATTTTAATTAAATTAGATTTTAAGTACCTGCATTTTAATTAAATTAGATTTTAAGTAACTGCATTTTTTCCTGATTTTCTTTTTAAAAGGAAATAAAAGAGAAAGGATTTTTAAGAAAAAAATTCCACTTACATATATTATAATTAATGAGAAAAAATTGAGAGGTTAAACCTGACTCTTTAAGTACAATTATATTAGATGCATGTAAATAAATAATTTTTTCATTAGATAGTAAAACATCGCTTTGCTAAAATTTCTCATATTCAAATAAAATAAAGATGAAATAAAGGTAAAGAAACTAATAACGAAAAGAAAATAAAATAAAACAAAAGAAATATGTGAAAATTGAAGTGTATTCTTTTTTCTATTTCTTCTCGTTATGCCCTTTTTAGCCTTCATCTTTGTCTTTTCTTTACTATTCATTAGTTTTCCTTTCATATTCTCCATTCCAAGGAGAACAAAGTACTTCACTTCAAAATACTTACTCAATTATTTGTATCCTATAAGCAAAATAAAAAAAAAATGTCTTACAAATACTTGGCAATTCAAAGAAGAAAATCAAAACATAACTTTCAAAAAGAAAGATAAGTATCACAATATTTCAAAAGAATCAAAAGTTATAAAATAAACTAAATAATTTATTTTATTTGTCGTACATATAATACATGATCCAATCATACGAATAAAATAACTACTTACTTTATAAAAATCACAAGTAGAAATGAAGTAGAAAATAATTTGTATTTTACAAGAAACAAACATGCCGATGGCTCAGCAAAGAAAAACTTGCGGTTGCTCTATGACTTTTAGCTTTAACACTTTTTACTGGCTAAAAGAAATAAGAAGTGTTGCCAAAATATCCAATGAAGGACGTATTTGAATGTTTAAAATTTATCTCTTTTACACAATGAGCTGTTATTAGTTAGTAGTTAGCAGACTTCCAACAAAGTTTAACTCATAAGTAATTAATTTGAACCTAAATGAAAATACAAACTTGTGACAAACAAAAGTTCATAGAAAGAAAAAAAAAACACAAAAATTTTTATTTTCAGTCGTCTCTTGCAATGCTCTCGGCGTAAGTTAGACTAACCTACGCCGGTGTGAAAATGGCAGGTGTGAGAGGCAGGGGTGGTGGCCAAGGAAGAGGATGAGGCTGACCACGGAAAATTCCGATCAATAACTTTGAAATTGAAGACAGAAACGATAAAGAACCAAAGGAAAATGAAGAAGCTGAGGTAAAATCGCCACATGCAGACAAGAGATCTGGCACTAGGAGTCAAGCAGAAGAGTCAGAAGGGATTCAATTGAGATCTGAGATAACTGTGAAGGAATGGGATACAGATAGGGAAGCAACCAAAGTGAGTGAGGCTATTTCACAGATGCAAACCAATGGAACAGTAACAATACCATAAGAAAACAAGGACGAGACCAAGGTGGAGGAGAAACCAGTTTGGACAAGCTTATTTGCAAAGAATAGAGCAGCTGGGAACAATATGAAACTAACCTATATTCCACCACAAGTGGTAAATGGGAAAGTCAGAGTTCAATTAGATAAGGAAGAGGTTGATAGAGAAACGGAAAAATAGAAAGGGGCTTTAATTGCATATGTTTTGGGAGATCTACCAGGATATAATGTAATGAAAAGGTACATAGAGACTACATGGAATTCAATCCCAGATCCAGATTTATACATGCATGGGGATGAGTATTATATAATCAAATTCAGGAAGATGGAAGATATGCAGGAGATATTGTTAGCAGGCCTATACACAATCAAAAATAGACCAATTATTCTTAAACAATGGACAATAGACTTTGATTTTGAGAAGGAATTTCTCACTGAGATTCCTTTATGGATTAGATTTCCAAAACTTCCATTGAATTACTGGGGTGTGAATTCTCTAAGTAAAATTGCAAGTTCTATTGGTACGCCTATGTATGCCGATGAACGCACTGCTAAACAACTGAGAGTGTCTTATGCTAGAATATTAATAGAGGTAGATGTGACAAGCCTCTAATGGATGAAATAATAGTAGAAGATTCAAATGGGAGAACCTTTTTGCAATCAATTATCTATGAGTAGAAGCCAAAGTTTTGTGAAAAATACCAAGTAATTGGACATAATTGCAAGCAGGAAGGGAGAGGAAGGAATAAAAAAATACAACTATGAATGAGCAAAGAAAGCCAAAGAAGATAGTACAACAATGGGTTACAAAGGAGAAAGGGAAGACAAAGGAAGTTGAACAAGAAACTGTTCCAGAGAAAGACATGTTGCAACAACAGGAAAGCATGAGAGTAATGGAGGAAGGACAAGGGTCAGGGGAGAAAGAGATACAGAAGCCATCAATAAATGGAGATCAAACACCAAAAATGATGAGTAAAAGTCAAAGGGTGGAGAGGCAAAGTCCAGAGTTCAATGACATTAATTTCCTAGTACTTGGATCAGTGCCACTGAGGAATGATTTCCAAAAATTGAGTAGAGAGGGTTAGGGTGCACATACTGTACCTCCGGATATAGGAGGTAAGGCAAAGAAGTCAAGATGAATTGGTTCGTATGGAATATAAGGGGAGTAAATAAAAGATACAAGCAGAAAAAATTGAAGAAAATTCTGAAAACCAAAAAAATAGGAATAACTGCTATATTTGAAACAAGGGTAAAAGAGAATAAAGCTGGAAGTATAACAAAAAATATAGCCACAGGATGGAACAGTTTGAATAACTACTCATCAGCCAAAAATGGAAGGATATGGGTGCTTTGGGATACTGACAACTATCAAATCACTAAGATAAAGGAAAATGGCCAAATGATACATTGTGAAGTCATAGAGAGTACTGATCAGGTGAATTGTTTGATGACTACTATATATGGCTTTAACACAATTGAGTAAAGGAAAGGGTTATGGGATTATTTGAAGACACTAGTTCAAGGTATCACAAAACCTTGGTTAGTGGTAGGTGATTTTAATGCAGTAATGTATGTTGCAGATAGGAATCATGGTAATCCAGTTCAGCAAGTAGATGTTCAAGACTTTGTAGATTGCATCCAGGCAGCTAACTTGAATGAATTGATATGGAAAGGTAATTACTATACGTGGAGCAATAAANGGATCATCCCAGATGTGCCAGATTAACACTAACTCATTTATGTTTTGCAGATGATCTTTTAATATTTTCCAAAAGAGAAGCTGAATCAGTAAATGCAGTAATGAAAAGCTTCAATCAATTCTCAACAGCTTCATGATTGCAAGCAAACACTGGGAAAAGTTTAATATATTTTGGAGGTGTGGGACAACAAGAACAGATAATGCAAACATCAGGATTTACAAAGGGAGAATTACCTTTTAAATATCTGGGAGTGCCACTTTCAACTAGGAAGCTAACAATGATACAATGGAAGCCCATCATAGACAAAATTGTTACAAGAATCACTTCATGGACAACAAAAAGATTGTCATATGCAGGAAGAAGCCAGTTGATAAGTAGTGTCTTAATGGGAGTCCAATCGTACTAGGCTCAATTATTCATATTGCCAGTAAAGGTAATGAAAGTTGTGAAAAGTTTCTGTAGAAGTTACCTTTGGACTGGTAATAATGTCATAACAATAAAAACACTGATCAGCTGGGAGAGAGTATGTTGTCCCAAAAGCAGTGGAGGATGGAGCCTTATTAACATGAGGATTTGGAATAAAGCAGCCATTTATCAAGTTATACTGGAATGTGGCACAGAAAGAGGATAGAATGTGGATAAAATGGATACATGCATACTATATAAAAGGGCAGTAGATCGATCGAGTTAGAATACTACAACAAGCAAGTTGGATGGTGAGGAAAATACTAGAAGCTAAACAGATCATGGAAGAGAACAATGTGCAAATATGTAAGAAAAAAGGGGCCATTAAACAAATATATCTTCAACTACTGGGGTAATCAACCTAGAGTCCGATGGAAGTGTCTGATGTTTAGTAATGCTGCGAGGCCAAAAGCAAAATTCACTGTGTGGTTACAGATGCAGAACAAACTACTCACTGCAGATAGACTGAAGAAATGGGGGATATAGGTGGATGACAAATGCAGTCTATGCCAGAAGGAAGAGGAAACCAGAGATCATCTCTTTGTGGAATGTGAATACACAAAAGAGGTAATGAAGAAACTGATGAACTGGGCACAGAAGCAAAGTAAGCTAGCAGTTAACTGGGAACATCATATGCATGAGGTGATCAAGAGAACTAAAGGCAGATCCAGGGAAGCACAACTATTCAAGATGTTATACACTGAAATGATACATAGTATATGGATAGAGAGAAACAAAAGAATATTTGAGCAAACAAATACGAGATGGGAGAGGATTGACAAAGAGATAGTTTGTGTATGTTGTGCACGAGCTCCACCTAGTATAGTAGACATAGTTCAAAGTTACAGATTTGAATAGAAAATATAGGGAGAGTATGAGATTTATGTAAATAGGATAGTTAAGCTGTGTTAGCTAACTATGGTACTATGTAAAGTTTACTGGTGATTAATACAAAAGATAGTCACAAAAAAAAAATTCATAGAAAATAAAGCGAAAGAGAGCACATTAGAAACTAAATAGAGAAGATAAGATAAAACTTGAGACCTTAATCTTAAGAAAATAGAAGGAAATTGAAATGCAAAATCAGTGTATAATTTTTCATGTTCTTGTCGACACCCCCTCCCGCAATATCGATCATTATTCAAGAGCCTTCTTCCTCAAGTCAAACTAAACATGAATCGAATGCTGCAGTAAATATGAAAGTATTACTTTTTCAGGTAAAGAATAGAAAGAGTAGTCTTGGGTAAGGGTCTCATGAAACAAAGTTATGAATTTATATAGGAGAAAATAGATGAATACCATAAGGTATTTTAATTTTCAAAATTAAATATTTGGGGGTTATGAATATGAAAGCATGAGAGTTATGAATATTATTAAAAGTAGAAGTTAAGGTAGTACGAGTTATGGAAATGAAAATTTAAATTTTAAATTAAATAAAGGACAACAGAGATAACCGAAAATGATATTCAAGTGCTAAAGCTATGTGAGCTTTGTTCTAGAAAACTACTACATGAGTTCTTTATTACTCATTTACTCCGTTGTGTTATATAGATTAAATGAGAAATGAAGGAGAAGATTAAAAAATGAGATAAATTATTATGAACTTACACATTAAACATTTGGAGGTTATGAATATGAAAGATTGGAGTAATTGAGACTATTAAAAGTATAGGTTATGAAGATAAAGAATTGTGAGTTATGAAAAATAATTTTTTTAATTTTATTATAAAATAAATTGAAAGAATGATGAAAAATACCCAAGAAAAGGAGAAAAAAAAGATAAATGTGTTTCTTGACCTAAGANAGGATAGAATCCAAAGTAGAATTGATAGAGCATTTGGGAATTATGAATGGATGATGAAATGGGGAAATGTAACAGTGGAATATGAGCTGCCAGGGATATCAAATCATGCACCAATGCTACTGAATGTGGGAGTTGATCAGTCTATCACTAGGAGTCCATTAAGATTCTTTGATGTTTGGGCAGATCACAAAGAGTTTGCACAATTAGTAGAAGAAACTTGGCAACGGATTCAAGATCCTTGGACAATGAGAGGAATATGGAGGAAGCTGAAAAGACCAAGAACCAAGCTGAAGATACTGAATAACAGAGAATTCAGGAATGCTGAGCAGAAAATGGAAGATGCAAGGGAAGAAATCAGAAGAGTACAAATAAGATGCAACAAAATTTTGATGATGTACTGCAAGTTCAAGAGAGAGAAGCATTACAGAAGTTAGGAAAGTGGTCAATGATAGAAGAAAGCATTATGAAGCACAAGGCTCGGGATAAATGTATAAAACTGAGGGATGCAAATACCAAATACTTCTCAGCCGTAATGAAAGAAAGGAAGCACAGGAAACAAATAAAGGAACTGATGGGAATAGATGGTAAAAGGATAAACAAACAGGATGAGGTTCAAGAAGAGATTCTGAGATTTTATAAAGGTCTTATGGGCAAAGCAGCTGAGAGTCTTACAGTAGTTAGTAGAACAGTAATGAAGAAGGGGCCAACACTGAATAAAGAGCAGAGATTGATGCTAAACTCAGAAATAACTAGACAGAAAGTGTATGAATAACTAAAAGGAATAGGAGGTGATAAGGCTCCAGGGATAGATGGATACAATGCTGTCTTTTTCAAAAGAGCATGACACATTATAGGAGATGAGGTAACCAGAGCAGTACAAGAGTTCTTCATTACATGAAGACTATATAGAGCTATTAATTGTACATCCATTACTTTGATACCCAAGATGGAGAATCCAGTACCAATCAAGGAGTATAGACCAATAGCATGCTGCACAGTGTTATACAAGCTGATCTCAAAGATACTGGCAGCTAGAATGCAGAAGGTAATTGGAGGGATTATATGTGAAACACAAGCTGAATTTGTACCAGGGAGAAGAATAGGGGATAATATTATACTGGCGCATGAACTAGTAAAATGATACACAAGGAAGCACATATCATCAAGATGCATGATCAAAATAGACTTACAAAAGGCCTATGATTCAGTTGAATGGAGTTATTTGGAACAAAATTTGAAGCTGCTAGGATTCCCAGAAAGATTCATAACATGGGTGATGGAATGTGTTAAAACAGTGAATTATACAATTATGGTGAATGGAGAACCAACTGAACCTTTTAATGCGAGGAAGGGACTGAGACAAGGGGATCCTTTGTCTCCATTTTTGTTTGCAATAGAAATGGAGTACTTAAGTAGAACCTTAAAGGACATGACGGAGGGAAAACAGTACAAGGATCATCCCAGATGTGCCAGATTAACACTAACTCATTTATGTTTTGCAGATGATCTTTTAATATTTTCCAAAAGAGAAGCTGAATCAGTAAATGCAGTAATGAAAAGCTTCAATCAATTCTCAACAGCTTCATGATTGCAAGCAAACACTGGGAAAAGTTTAATATATTTTGGAGGTGTGGGACAACAAGAACAGATAATGCAAACATCAGGATTTACAAAGGGAGAATTACCTTTTAAATATCTGGGAGTGCCACTTTCAACTAGGAAGCTAACAATGATACAATGGAAGCCCATCATAGACAAAATTGTTACAAGAATCACTTCATGGACAACAAAAAGATTGTCATATGCAGGAAGAAGCCAGTTGATAAGTAGTGTCTTAATGGGAGTCCAATCGTACTAGGCTCAATTATTCATATTGCCAGTAAAGGTAATGAAAGTTGTGAAAAGTTTCTGTAGAAGTTACCTTTGGACTGGTAATAATGTCATAACAATAAAAACACTGATCAGCTGGGAGAGAGTATGTTGTCCCAAAAGCAGTGGAGGATGGAGCCTTATTAACATGAGGATTTGGAATAAAGCAGCCATTTATCAAGTTATACTGGAATGTGGCACAGAAAGAGGATAGAATGTGGATAAAATGGATACATGCATACTATATAAAAGGGCAGTAGATCGATCGAGTTAGAATACTACAACAAGCAAGTTGGATGGTGAGGAAAATACTAGAAGCTAAACAGATCATGGAAGAGAACAATGTGCAAATATGTAAGAAAAAAGGGGCCATTAAACAAATATATCTTCAACTACTGGGGTAATCAACCTAGAGTCCGATGGAAGTGTCTGATGTTTAGTAATGCTGCGAGGCCAAAAGCAAAATTCACTGTGTGGTTACAGATGCAGAACAAACTACTCACTGCAGATAGACTGAAGAAATGGGGGATATAGGTGGATGACAAATGCAGTCTATGCCAGAAGGAAGAGGAAACCAGAGATCATCTCTTTGTGGAATGTGAATACACAAAAGAGGTAATGAAGAAACTGATGAACTGGGCACAGAAGCAAAGTAAGCTAGCAGTTAACTGGGAACATCATATGCATGAGGTGATCAAGAGAACTAAAGGCAGATCCAGGGAAGCACAACTATTCAAGATGTTATACACTGAAATGATACATAGTATATGGATAGAGAGAANTATATATATTATTTTGAATCCCCTTAACACAATTCAGTGAGGCAGTCAAGCGGTTTAGGGTATTCAAAGTGACATGTTATTGACGGATTCAAAGTTTTGCTCATTTTTTTTTCAAAACTAAACGGGGACTACCATGTGTGGTCTATTTGATTCTCTTTCAATAAAAAAATTTCCTAATAAAATAAATCTTTAAACTTAAAATTTGTGTAGAAATAAACAACTAATCTTAAGAGTAAATTTCTAACTAAAAGTTACTATTTCTTAAAATAAATTTTATAATTTAAAGGTCAACCTCTACAAAATTTCTTCAACAAAGGCTCTTTGCAAACTATAAATTCTCTCGACTCACTTTTTCATTTGGTCTTATGCTTACTTTTTTTTTAAATTTTGATTTTGATTTTGATTTATATAACTATAGTTCTATTAACTTTTTTTATTGTTTAGCTAAATAATTGCATAGTTTGACTTAAAATTTTTGGTACATCATTAATTAACGCAAATAAATATTGACTTGTTTAAAGATTGAACACCTTGAGGAATTTCTGACTATGCGCCTACGGCTGCTATATATCCCTGTACCACATAAGTTGGATATCCACATAAAATATACACTAATTCATGTCTGAGTAGTGAGTACTGGTTCCAGTTTGGTTGTTTATGATAATTTAGATGGAAATATTTTTCTCTTTCTGTTTTCTTCATAAGTTAAGATACTCAGACGACATTATTTCTTCATAAAGATGAATTTTGTCTTTTTACAACCTAACCTAGTCATATCCGCGTGATGTGCGGTTAATATTAAAAATGAGAATTAGATTAAATTATGATCGGGTTTGTTTGAACATATTAGATAGTATTGTTTTAATAAATTTAAATTATGATCTTATTTGTCAATACGATATACCCAATAATAAAATCTCTATTATATTAAAGGGACTTATATAGTTATTGAATAACTTTTTTGTTCTATATTTTTCTTTATTCTATTATCCAAATGTTTAGTATTTTTAAATTGTCAATAAAATTTTTTATTAGCATTTTACTTTATTTAATATTTTTATTTGCTCGCTTTGTTTTTGTAATATAATAGAAGATATATGTTTTATTAATTTTGATATATATTTTTATTTTAAATTTTATTCTAATATTGTCAATAATATTGTTTGACTTTAACGAATAAAATCCATCTTAAATCAAAGAGACTTATATAGTTATTGAATAAATTTTTTGATCTATATTTGTCTTCATTATACTATCCAATATTTAGTATTTTTACATTATTAATGAAGATTTATATTAGCATATTACTTTATTTAATATTATTGTCTACTACTTTTTTTTTTTAGTAATATAATAGAAGATATGTATTTTATTACTCTTGAAATATTTTTTTATTTTAAATTTATTCTAATGTTCTCAATAATATTTTCTAAATTTTAAGGAATGAAATTTCTATTAAATTAAAGAGACTTATAAAGGCACTAAATAACTTTTTGTTCTGTATTTTTCTTTATTATATTATCCAATATTTAGATTTATTGCATTGTTAATAGAAACTTTTATTAGCATATTACTTTACTTAATTTTTTGTATGCTACTTTCTTTTTACAATATAACAGAAGATAAATTTTTTATTTTATATTTTATTCTATTATTCTTAATATTTTCTGAATAAATAAACTTTTTATTTTAAAAAGAAAAACAACAATTATTAGAAAAACAAAGAAATTGTGAATTGGTAGTTTTTTTATTTTTTTCTAATTTTAGTTTTTTATTTTAAAATAATTTAAAAACTCCAGTTTGAAACTATTCCCCAATTTGAATAGACAATTTTTTTAATATTTTTTTTTAATTATATTATTAATATTTAAAATAAAAAATAATAACCAATAACTAATTATTAACTAAAAAACTAATTATTAACTACTTATATTATGTGATTTTTTTCTATGCTGCCACTTGGCTTAAGAAGAGGGTTTTTCCTCTCCTTTTAATAATATATAGATTAGTGAAAAATCAGAATATTTGATGATTCGAGAAGCGGAATTTCATGTTAAAATGAAGGCACTAGTCACCATTGTTGAGAAGCTTAAGCTCGTACAGAGGATGAGAGAAGAGTGAAGAAGAGAGCTTCTTTCATTAGCTGCTAAAACTGACTGAAAATCCTGTACAATTTATTTATCTAACCTCCACTAACTGATACAACTGTCATATAACTAACCCACTAACTAACTCTTCTAGAATTGTATTACTTAAATAGCATAATGTACAACTAATGCATATATTATTCAATTCAACACTCCCCCTCAAGTTGAGAATGAAAAAATGTTCTTCATTCCCAACTTGGGTAGTAACGCAACATGTTGTTGATGTCCCAAGGCCTTAGTCAAAATATCTGCAGGTTGTCCTTGGCTAGGAACATATGAAGTTCTAATTAAGCTCATCTGAATCTTATCTCTTATGAAGTGGCAATCTATCTATATGTGTTTCGTTCTCTCATGGTAGATTGGATTTGCAGCGATCTGTAAAGCAGCTTTGTTGTCACAAAATAACTCCATAGGCAGCCTCGCATTCACTTTTAATTCTTTCAACATACCATTCAACCAGACCAACTCAGCAACTGTATGTGCCATACTTCTATACTCAGCTTCTGCTGAGCTCCTAGAGATGGTATTCTGTTTCTTTGCCTTCTAAGAGATGAGTGAACTACCAAGCTTGATGCAGTACCCAGTAACTGATTTCCTGGACAAGGGACAAGAAGCCCAATCTGAATCACAATATGCTTCTATCCTCTTCTCATTTTTACTTGACATCAATAGTCCAAGTCCCGGCTGATTCTTTATGTACCTTACAACATGCAATGTTGCCTCATAATGTGACTGTTTTGGTGAGTGCATAAATTGACTCAAACACTGAACTGGATAGGCAATATCTGGCCTTGTTATTGTGAGGTACAATAACTTGCCAATCAGTCTTTGGTAGCTCCCCCTGTCTTCTAAAGGCTTATCATCTTCAGGAGACTTCAAACACTCATCAAACTCAGTGCTTGTGAGCTTGAGGTTTTGCTCCATAGCTGTGTCCTTTGGTTTTGACCCTGCTAGTCCTGCATCTGAGATTAATTCTAGAGCATATTTCCTTTGAGACATAAGGATACCATCAGTTGATCTAGCAAATTTTATTCCCAAAAAATATCTCAGAGTGCCCAGCTCCTTCAGCTTAAAGTTCTTGTGTAATGCTGTTTTGATTTTTGAATTTCTTCCAAATCATTTCCTGTAATAAGCAAATCATCTACATAGACAAGTATTAAAATAAATTTGTCATTCACAGATTTGGTGAACAAGGAATAGTCGTATTTACTCTGCTGAAAACCAGCTTTCACCAAGGCTTGTGTCAGCTTTAGATTCCACTGTCTGGATGCTTGTTTTAACCCATAAAAAGATTTAAGTAGCCTACATAATTTGGTCTCCCCGTGGCTACTAAATCCTTAAGGCAGGGTCATGTATACTTCCTCAGCAAGATCACCATTCAGAAAGGCATTATGAACATCCATTTAATAAATTTTCCACTGCTGAAGGGCAGCAATAGCAATAACAGTTCTGACAGTGTAAGTTTAGCTACAAGGGAGAAGGTATCATGAAAATATATGCCTTCCTGTTGTGTGTACCCCTTAGCTACAAGTCTAGCTTTGAATCTCTCAATAAAACCATTTGAATTATATTTAATTTTATACACCCATTTACACCCTATGAGAAACTTTCCTTTAGGTAAGTCAACAACTTTCCAAGTGTGATTATCTTCTAGAGCTTCAATCTCAAGCTTCATAGCCTTAATCCATCTATCATCCTTAACAGCTTGGGAATAAGAAGATGGTTCAGTGTCAGTAGAGAAAGAAGTAAGGAATTCTTGAAAATGTTTAGGTAGTTGAGAGTAGGAAACAAACTATTGAAGGGGATGAGAAGTAGTTGGTGTTGAGGTTGATGAAAGTAGAGGATGGACATAGTCTGTTAACCAAATAGGAGGCTTGGTGGTCCTTCCAGACCTTCTAAGAGAAATAAGTGGTTCAGAAGGAGAATTAGTAGTAACAGGAGTAGGAGAGACAGTTGGAGAGGGGATAGATGAAGTGTGTTCAAACAATGAGGTAGAATCAAATGGTTGGTGCAAAATGGGAGAGGATGGTGGATTTGAGGTTGGATTAATAGAGATAGTTTGATCAGGAGAAGTGATTGGAGAAGAAGGAAACATAGGTGTTTCAGAAGAGATAGGTTTGTTAGTAGGACTACAAAGAAAATGACTTCTGGGAAATTTGAATGGGAAAATAGCTTCTTTGAAGATGACATCTCGACTGACTAGGAATTATCATCTTCAATATAATATATTTTATAACCTTTTTGAGTAGGAGCATAGCCAATAAACACTCCTGGTATTGATTTAGGAGTAAGCTTTTCATGAAAATTTAGTTTTGTGGCATAACAAAGGCAACCTAAGGTCCTAAGGTGATCAAGAGAAGGACGGAAGCCATGGAACATCTCATGAGGAGATTTTCCATGTAAAACAACACTAGGAAGTCTGTTTATAATGTAAGCTGCAGTTAATATACAGTCTCCCCAAAATTTCAGAGGGATATTGGCTTGGAATCTTAGGGCTCTACTCATCTCAAGTAAGTGTCAATGTTTTCTTTCCACAACTACATTTTATTGTGAAGTGTAGACACAACTACTTTGGTGTATAATACCTTTGGATTTGAAGAGGCTAGAGCAAAGGTTGTTGAAGAATTCAAAGCCATTATCTGATCTGACAGTTTTTATAGTGGTTGAAAACTAATTGCTAACTAGATTGAGGAAGTCATTCAAGACAACATACACATCACTTCTTAATCTCAAAAGATATATCCAAGTCATTCTAGTATAGTCATCAACAAGAGTAAGAAAGTATCTGAAGCCATTGAAAGTACAGACTCTATAAGAACCCAGATGTCCATATGAACCAAATCAAAAACAGAATTAGAATATGTAGTACTACTAGGAAAGGGCAATCTTGTTTATTTAGCTAGAGGACAAACTATACATTCATAAGAGTCTGTTTTGTATAGACATTTATTCAAAGCAGGAATTTTTTGTAAAACTGATATAGGAGCATGACCAAGCCTGTGATGCCAGACATCACTTGATTCATTCTGAATGGATGAAGATAAGCAGGTGGAATTGGGAGGAACAACATCAGGTGTTAGAGGTTTGAAAATGTAGAGTCCACCACTGTATCTACCAATCCCCTTCACCCTGCCACTGAAGAGGTCCTGAAAGACACAGAAGTCAGGGTAAAAATAGACTGATCTACTTAGTTCTCGTGTGTATTTAGAGACATATAAAAGGTTGTATTTGAATTTAGGTACATAAAGAACATTGTATATCGTTTCTGAGTTAGGGAGTGTACAAGTGCCTATGTGAGTGATTTTAGTAGTATCTCCATTAGGCAATTGTACTGAGTTTGAATTAGTGGCGACTGTAGGTGTAGGATTAGATAACAGATTCAGAGATGAAGTCATGTGATTTGAAGCTCCAGTATCAATAATCCAAGTAGCTTGATTAGTATTTGACTCACCTGTCATATTTGCCACTGCTTCTGGTTCCTTTTCCTTGCTTAACATTCTTAGGATTTTCTGGTACTGCTCAATAGTAAATGTGGGAGGATTTGGATAGCACTAGTTAGGCTGATTCATAGTGTTCTGCATCTCTTCCTTAACATTCACATTGTGTGCCATAGGGAGATGATTATCAAGTACACCTCTTCTTCTGTTGTTGAACTTGTGACACGGAGGATATCCCAGGAGCTTGTAGCAGGAATCCTTCGAATGTCCCTTCATTTTGCAATAATCACATTGTAGGTTGAAATTCTTCCTTGGCCTCATACCAACATTAACATCAATTAAGTGACTGTTGTCCATTTCCATAGGTGCACTGCCTAAAATCCCATTATGTCCTGTTAATCCACTAGTCATCCTTTGATTCTCTTCTTGAATAAGCATAGAGTATGCCTGATCAAGTGAAAGTGTAGGATGCATCATCAAAATTTGACTTCTTTGCGGTGCATAGGTTTTATTTAGTCCCATAAAAAACTTCACTAGTTTCTGTGTATGCAGAAATTCAACAAAGGTTCTGGACCTTTCACAGTCACAGCCAGGAAAAGGAATGATCGACTCAAATTCATCCCACAAATCATTTAATTTCGAAAAATAGACTGATATACTAGAAATTCCTTGAGTTAGACAACTAATTTGATTATCTATGTGGTAAATCTTAGATGCATTTATTTTATCAAAATGATTTTTCAGACCTTCCCAAACCTTTTTTGCATTGGATGAAAAAACAATTCCTCGCTCTAGTTCCTTCAACACAGAGCTCATAATCCACGATTGGACTATTGCATTACATCGGTCCCATTGATGTAGTCGAAATGGATCTACCTCGTAGTCTTCTCGCACACAGCTTCCATTAATGAAATCGATTTTGTTTTTCACCAATAGTGACATTTTCATCGATCAACTCCATTCCGAGTAATTTTCTGTTCCTATCAGCAATTGTGGAACTAGCGACACACCAGGTGTGTCGGATGGATGAACATACAGTTGATCGTTACAAGCAAGCAATTGATTGTTTGCATGTGAATTTTCAATCGTATTTTGAGCCATTTTAATGGAGAAAAACGAAGATCAGGAGTGAAATTAGGGTTTTTTAAGAAGAAGAAATCAACAGGGAAAAGAAGGAAGAAGAGGAAATCAAACAGAGGAATTCCAGAAACTCAGTGTTTTATGAGCTCGGATCGCAGTTAACACTGCTCTGATACCGTGTTAAAATGAAGGCACTTGTCACCATTGTTGAGAAGCTTAAGCTCGTACAGAGGATGAGAGAAGAGAGAAGAGTGAAGAAGAAAGCTTCTTTCATTAACTGCTAAAACTGACTGAAAAATGAAGTTTCCTGTACAATACCTCCACTAACTAATATAGCTGTCATATAACTAACCCACTAACTAACTCTTCTAGAATTGTATTACTTAAATAGCATAGTGTACAACTAATGCATATATTATTCAATTCAACATTTCATTGTCCAGAAACTCGTAATATATAACTAATGAAAATGTACTGAAAATTTGCTCCACTATATTTAACTAAGTGTAATGATAATGTATTGATTAGTTGGTTACTTTTTATTATTGTAATGAAAATATAGTTCTTCGCATAAATATGAACTAGATGAGATAATGACTTTTTTCCCTTAATTGTTTTACAAATGAAGGTTACATCCAACTCACGTAGTCAGGTGGACTTCTTATCCTTAAGTAAAGATGTTAATAACTTCTAAATGAAACTTAATCATAAGCTGTCACAAATACTAACCAGTCACGTGCCTTCGAATAAATTATTGTGCAAGTGCGGTCTCTTAATAAGGAAGATAATTAGGACCAGATTCACATATATGATATAATGCAATGGATATATATATATATATAAGAATTGATTTAGACAACTTATGATTTCTATTTATTTAAGCATGTCCCCTTTATCATTAATGTGATTTGGTCATAGGATAAGACATTCTTAGGATCAATGCATTTAAGAAAAAAAAAATTCTTATTGTTTTTTGTTTTCTATCTCTTAACAAAATTAACAAGTACAAAATATATAGGAATTGAACTTTATTTATTTAGATTGCAGTGTGTCACAATCCCAAAACACCCGCCGTGACGACGCCTGTCATGGAATCAGGCAAGCCACACATTTTTGTTGAAGTAAGATTGTTTTTCAGAAATTTTTTAAATTTAGCGAAAGTATCAACAATAATCCATTTAAAAGGTTAACATCATTGAAACATCATTTAAGAAAATCAAACTCAGATCTAGTGTCGCTGGATCATGAGCTACTACATCGAATATCAAAATACAATACCGACATAAAGTTGTCTGAAATAACTAAATAAGACAGGTACATAGAGAAGGAGATAATCGAGGTTACTGATCNTAAAGACTAAACGGGCGTTGCAAATATAAATCTGGGGTATTAAGCCCAAAGTCGATCCCACGAGGAATTGAACGTATCAATTGAGTTTATTAAATACTAAACTGGTGTTTAGTCAAGTTTCTCAAGACTTTTAAATATCAACTTGTGTTGTTTAACTAATTCTACTAACAAAATAATCAACTAGTAATTAATCTAACAATTTAATGTAAACAATAATATTAAAGGTCTAAGGTTATGGTTTCCCCCGTTGGTGAATTCTTTCTCCGATATTTCTTATAGCTTAATTAAGCGTCTCTATCAATCATGAACTCTCTATCTACCATAAATCTCTCTCGAGTAATTATGATAATTTACTAGACGCACCCTCTCAAATTACGCTAGCTAGATTTCATTACAGTTCACTTTAGATCACACTCGAGGTATCGTTATTGCTAATCCAACCTCTAAACCCTCGGTTATAAATTTCGTCTATACTCTAGGAGTGATGTTGTTCAACAATTGACCTAAATATGCACTCTCTC
>ML428896.1:0-26233 GCA_005239525.1 Nicotiana knightiana | reverse complement strand
TTATTATTATTATTATTATTATTATTATTATTATTATTATTATTATTATTATTATTATTATTATTTTCTCTTTGATTCTGCCTTTTCATCATTTTATTCATTATTAAGGGCCATGTTTGGAGCTGTCTACTAACACATGTTACAATGTATTGAATAAATTAGAGAGGCAAAGAATTGAAAGGTCAAAAACTCGAAGGATCTTGTTTGTTTTAAGCCATATATACTTGAAATCAACTACTCAATAGTTGTACATTATGTCTACATTGTGATTTAACATTTTAATTCTTTGAATTTATGTAACCACTCTATAAGCTATGATCACCGTACCCCGGCATTAGTCTGAAAGACATAAAGTTAGTATTACCATAATTTCTTCTCCATTTGTTGCATTGGCTACTAGTGAATTATCTTAGTTCTACTATTTAATTATTCAAAAGTATTAAACATGTAGAATATGCAACAAAGTCTCATATTAGTAGCTGAAAAAATTGAGAACATAAGGTGTAGGGACCTTTTAATGGTGTGAGGCCTTTTGAAAAAACAGTGCGTAGTAGGCTCCTAGCGATCAATATCACACCATAAGTATCTGTGAGTTGTTTTAGCCCAACAACTAATATCAGAGCCCAAATACGTTGGGACGATCGAGTGTGATGATGACGGAATGATGGTATGAGGCTCGATTTGGTTACCCTTAATTACGAGCCTGGAGACGCACACGTAAGAAGAAGCTAATTCTGGCTTTCGGTTGCCATAGTCTAATAATGTGGGTGGCACATAGTGATTCTCGAAAATTGACCAGTGAATCGTGGTAATGGGCCACATGGAACTTAGTTCGAGGAAGAGAGCCGTGAATCATGGTAATATCACGTGGAACTTAATTCAAGGAGGAGATTATTGGCTGCGTGAACAAAGTCTCACATTGATAACTAAAAAGATTGTGAGTCTATATGTAAGGTGAAAGGATCTCCTAAGAGTTTGAGACCTTTTGAGAAAAATTTTGCGAATTTGGCCCAAAGACAATATCATATTATGTTAAGTGTAACTGCGGATGGTTTTAACCCCACAAAACCTATGAAAAGTAGAGGGTGCATTAAACTGTAATTGAATTAAGGTTGTAGTTGTAGATTTGTTCTTCCAAAATTTTGATCCTTTTCAATAAAATATAACATATTCAACTTCTTATTATTGGTTTTTTTGCTCGAAAAGGGAACAATATGTGAACTGAAATATCAAATGTCATGTTTTAGAGAAAAGAAAATGGAAAAAAGAGTGGAAGAAAGTAAATATCCTTTTATGCTATCTGAATCTGATATACTATTTCTTTAATAATGGATATAATTTACGAAAGAAAATACTTCTTAAAACCTAATCATATAAGAATAATGTACAAGAAAATGTAAACCACACTTGTTGCGATAAAGTAATTTATCGGAATAAATAGTAGCCATTTTTTCATCTTTAATTAACTTCAAACTCTTATAGTCGTCAAAGAAAATACAACAAGTAGTCCTTATCGATGTTGCGATTTAGGGGCAGATTCATTTATTCAAAGCTTGAAAAGACATTTCACAAAGGTTATCTACACTTATCATAAGAATATTAGTTGATGAGTCAGCTGCCTATTTTGACGCAAACTACACATTATGTTAATTTGTCCCTAATCATTTAAAAAAACAAAATAGTCCATAATCATCAATATATACATGTACTGCCAAATCCCTTTCAACATCTCATATTTCTTATTGAATTTAACCTGTATGTATATTGATAATTTTTAATATTTTTCAATATATCATTATATTCTATGTTGTAAGTTGTAGAAATATGTTATTTGTCTTATTTTTAGGTTATTAATTAATTCACTTATATAAACAACTATACATATAACCATCTTTTAAGTGACTTGATAGAATAAAAATCCTTTTATATTATCAGTATATATATTACTGTTAAATTGCTCCCTATATATTCAAAAGTAGATTAAGAGTTTTATGCCAATCGGCTAACATTGTTATTGTGGTTCCTTACTTTGTTGTGTTGTTGAATGTCCGCAGTCTCATAATAAATACTTATATATTTTCAAAGAAATATATATATATATATATAAATAATTGATCTGATAGAATTAAAAACGAATTTATAAAAAAATTTGAAAACCCACGCACACATACAGATAACACATAGAATATACAAATTAAAGATGAAGTTTCCACATCTTATATGATTGTGCAAATGGGATAGGCTTGGATTAAATAGTTAATAAGCTCTACATTTCCTTTTCAAGAGTTCACATCCTTGTCCCTATCACCCTCTTTCTTATTCTATTCTCTCCTCATCATCCCTAAAGGGATATGTGATTCCAGATTCATGTTCGATCACTTCCAATTGAGAATAAAATAGTATTTCACTATTCCTTTTTAATTTCTCTTCTGAAAAATAATCTCTCTCTCTCTCTATATATATATATATTTTTTTTTCATATGATGTGACTTGATTTCTTGTATTTATCTGTATATCCAAAGAGATAAGGAAGAGGAGGCAATGTAATTGAACGAAATGATACTCTCTGTTAGCTATTGGAAAATATAAATGATGCGACACTACTTTTTTTAGCATGTCCAAAAAAAATAAAATAAAACAGACCCCTTAATTTTTAAGGAATTATTTAATTTTAATATTTTTATGATATATATTTGACTTATATTTCGAAAGTTTTCTTTTTAATTGTTCAATCAAATACTAATATCATATAAAATGAGACGCCGAGAATTATTTATATTAGGACCGAAATAATCAGGTCAAAAGAGACAAAATATTTAACGTGGTACGGTCAATTAACCTACGTCCATGGCGGAGATGAGTAATCCACTATATAAAAAAGAGTACAACATATCGAGAGAACAACGACAAACACAAATGAGACACTACCACTTGTCTCGTAAAGTACTCCCCCAAAACAAGACTCTCAAACCCCATATGACTACATTGTGGATGCTAGTGTATGAGAATGAATGATTCTCAATTTATAGAAGTTCAAATATTTCCCTACAAGAAACGGGACTAGCCAAAAATGAAAAAAATTATAATTTTCTTTTAGAAAAGGAAAATCCATTATGAGAAATATATTGCATTTTCTTTTAAAAAATAAAAAAAATCATATATGATAAAAAAATTAGGACAAACACCTAACAAATTAAAATCGCCTTTTAAAAATCTCTTTTCGCTATCAGAGATCAGAATGATTAAAGTTTGAAGAGGAAATGTTAAATATGATAAGCCACTACTTAAACAGCGCCCAAATTGTTGTATTCTAAAAGTAATGTACGAAACTTGTTGTTCTTTTGTTATTTAAGTTATTTTTTTTTGGTGAAGTGGAAAATAGACTCGTGAAAAAGTAAAGGAAAATGACAAAAAGAAGAAGCGGAGAGAAATCAAATCCTGTATCTAAAAAAATAGTTTTCTTTTTTTGCCAAAAAAATCTATTTTAATAGTATAAAAGATGCTTTAAAAAAAAAAAAAAAGATTTAGTCCCTAGTTAAGCACTGTTGCTATTGCCTTCTATGATATGATTAGTTTTAACATAAGGGTTAATTCTACTAACACCTTATAATATAACTCAATTTCAGATACACCCCTTTTTTAATAAAATCAAATACTTGCACATCCAATACTAAATAGATTTTACACTTACACCCCTATCAGTTATATTCATAACTAAACGTATTGAATATTATTATTAAAGAAAAATTATAAATATTTTTTTTTTATGTACTTATTTCATAAAATTTAAAAAGATCTAGGATAAATATTTTTGTTGACACACTTTGTTCATGCCTTTCATTTAAAAAGATGATAAATATTTCTTAAAAATATATTCTTTGAAGTTTGAACTCTTAAATAGAAAATTAACAAATATTACGTAATAAGATAAAATAGAACTTTTACGTATTTGAAACGTATTTTTATCTCTTGAAACAATTACATGTGATGATACTATCGTTATTTTCTTAAAAATATATTTAAACCTCTTATATAATGAAAATCCTAGGGAAATAAATTTAAAATAATTTTGCAGCAAAAGTAAATATTATATTATATTATATTATATTTTAGGATACTTTGTTACGGTTCTCACAACATAGGGGGTGTAAGAGCAGGATTTTTATAGTATAAGTGGTGAAAGTATTTAATTTTAAAATATAGGAATTGTATCTGAAACTGAATCATATTATAGGGACACTATAAACTCTTAACAAATTACATTTTGCCAATAAAACTATTTTAACCTTGCTTTTCATTAAAAGTTTCCTCTTAAAAGCCAGCTATTAGTATGAAAAAGTAGGATTGTTCGTATCTTATACACATTAAGTCAGAAATGAGAGCAGGCGAGAAGATACTGTCAACAAATATAATTTTTTTTTATATATATACATATAATATACACTTGTTATATACTTTTTCACTAGCGAATATAATTAATTTCAACCGATTCACCTATTTTGTGTTTTGTCCAAAAATAATGCCCAAACCTCCCAAGCGTCACAACAAGTGGAAAGCTAATAAAACAGTAGCAATCAGAACCAAGGGGCACCACCCTAGAAACACAGAAATATACCTAAAGGAAATTATGAGGATATAATAAAGGATTCAGCACTAGTCCTTTTTATTTATGTAGTCATTTTTTATTGTTTCTCCCGTATAATAGATCAAATTAGGACACGACTGTTGCTTTACGATAATACGGATTACACCCATTACTTTAAACCGAAGGTTCATCAGAAACAATCTCTTTAACTGTACTTTTCCCAAGCCTCACTTGTAGGCTAAATATATTGTTATTGTTGTAATACGGACTAAACCTGCTCACCACCGAATCTTACAATATTTCTTTGTTCCTTTTTCGATAGTACGGAAAAAAAAAATCAGAAATAACCAGATTTACAATAGGTAATTGAAAAATAGTTATGGCTTTAAAGTAATTGAAATATAACCATTTTTACATGTAAGGCTAAACTCTTAACAAAAACACACTTAAAAATTCGGAAAAATTCCAACATAATATTCTTGAGTTCGAATTTTTTACATATGAGATTCCAACATTAAGTGCTGGAATTTCATAATGTGATGTATTCTAACATAATATGCTGGAATTTATATGCTAGAGCTCCATAATCCAACATAATATGCTGGAAGTTTATACACATGAGCTCCATAATCTAGTATATTATGCTGGAACTTTCCGTGATTCAGCAAAATAATGATTATTTTTTAATAACTTTGTAAACACTGATAATATTTCTTTTATCATCCGAAAATTGACTAGCTTGTACTAGTTTCACCATAGTGTGCGGTATGAAACTTGAACTTCTTGTATTGCAAAAGAATCTTTATTAATATTAATATTGCTGGCCAACTCTATCCTGGCATACCTAGTCCTTGTGCTGTTGAATGGTTCTACAAGTCATGGGCTTTGCTATTTTAGCTTAGTATTTCTATGAGTGAAAATAGCATATAGGTTCCAGTTTTCGGACCGGTAATTAAAAAATATTTAGGGTTTATAAAGTTATTGAAAAATAGCTACTATTTTACTGCAATACAGAAAGTTCCAGCATAATATACTGAAGATTGGTGCACATTTGCATGGTTTTTCAGCACATTATGGTGGAACTCCCGTACACGGAAAGTTCCAACATAATATACTGGGGATCAGAGCACCTGTGTATGAACTTCCAGCATATTATGCTTGATCGGTATATTATGCTGGAACTCTTGTATATTATGCTGGAAATTCACATGTAAAAAATTCGAACTTCAGTATATTATGCTGGAATATATTCCGGATTTTGAACTGTGTTTTTGTTCAGATTTATCTTTACATGAAAAATGGCTAAATTTCGATTAGTTTTAAAATTGTAGCTATTTTTCAATTACTACTATTTTTGAATTCCACCCTTCTATGACAAAGCTATAAAACTCATGTTTTGATTAGACGAAACATGAATCCAGGCGCACAATGAAAGCTTAATGCACCAGATTACTTTTTAATTTAATTAGAAGGACAAACTATTAGATGCTCTTTTGTTTAGCTGCAGACCTTAAATTGGTCATTTTTCCCTCCAACACCAAACTGTAATGCCCTCTACAGTAGTTGGCGAATACGTACTTGATTTATCCTTCTTTCTTGTATCCTAGAATTAGATTAATGTATTGTTGAGTTACAAAATGGTTAGTTAAGTTAAAGGAGTAGTTAACTTCTTGTAATTTTCACTTTAATCATCTATTATTACTGACTGTTATTCCCCGTTCTTGGTGTTCTTGTAGGGTTAAAGAATCAATCCTATTCTTCCTACAAAACTACCTGTTCCAGTCTACCCTACCGAATAATGGAAGGGAGCATGTGTTCCCATTTCAATGCATAGATTATGACGCAAAATCTTGGTGAGGAGGACTTTCTCATTTTCTGAGCACCATGCATTGCCGGATAGGTGTTCATTCTTCTAAATGTATTGTATTTTCGGAGGATTCAAATAAGACAACATTTTAGACGGTCCGTATGACATACGAGTTGGAATTAGTTGGACAAGTGACTTTGAATGTGAGTGGCCAAACACAAAATTTATTCACTTGATTAGTAATCTCTCTATGACAGCGACGAGGTTCATCTGTAAGTGTCTTTTGCTCAAGTATGCATTTTTCATATATTCAGCGTCAAGAAATTTGTACTTCAAACTTAGCCAACTCGAGTATAAGATACCACCTCAAATCCCTTTCTGAGCAGGGATGTAGTTGAAAGGAGCTTGGTGCACCGGACTGTTTTTTTTTTTTTTTTTTTTTAATGTAGTTGAAGAAGGCTCCAAAGTCCAAACGCGAAAAAGGTGGAGCAAACTGCAATATGTAGTCTTAGCAAAACAAAATATCTTTTTGCTTTTGCCTAAATAAATGGTTCGCCCAATATTCCTAACGAGGTAAAGTTCATTACTTTAAAAGTTAATATTAGTTACTGCAATTTTTCTGAATGTCTATTGGAATAGATTTTTCTCGTATGTTTTGGAATTGCACTTTGAAATTTCTCCTTTTGCTGAATGAATAGGGATAATCTTGATTACATATCTATGCTGTAAACTTCTTCTTTTATTGGTACAAAGATAAGGTAAATTCTTTAGGCTTATACTAAACGAATTCTCATATGGGGTTTTTGGTATTTTGTCTAGCTCTACTTGAAATTATTGTAGGGTTTAGCTTTCTACCCTTGGAATAGAAAATTTTTCGTCTGCTTGAGTCGAGGGTCTATCGGAAACAGCCTCTCTACTCCTTAAGGTAGGGGTAAGGTCTGCCTACACTTTACCTTCTCCAAACTCCACTTGTGGGATTTTTATTGTTATTGTTGTAGGGTTTAGCTTTCTTTCTGGTATTAGACGGTCCAAATAGCGCGAGCTGGATATAGAATTATAGATAATAGAGGATTCACAATTGGAATGTAAACTGACGAAACAAAAATCAGCTGTAACAATAGAAGGTGAATTGAAGAAACAGAAATACTAACTACTATTTGCCATAAAACTATAGAAATCAACTATAACATATGCATTTGACAACTACGGGCATAAAATGAAGAAACACAAGATGCATCCATTGCTATTTGCTAGAACATCGACACTAACTAGCTAATAATGAAAACAGTATGTAAACTTGTCCAATTCTCCAACAACCTCTGCAGAGAAAAAATGAGAATGGAGAGGATATTAGTATTGAAAATAGAGAAAGAGCAATGGAAGCCAACTACATGGTCAGTTCTTCAAGTATTAGAAAGAAAAACCAGCTAACAGAAAGACTGTTGTTCGCAAGGTTCAAAACAAAAGGTTTTAATGCGTACCTGATAAACTGCTAATTCATTCTTAAACCATGTCTCAATGTTTTTGATGTCTCTTCTTTGGCCTTCTCCGTTTCTTGACAGCAATTTCTTGAGCAATTTTTAGAGCAGTATCTTCAGCAAAGTTCACAATCCATTTTGGTTTTTCCAGTAGGAACATTAGGCTACCCATGAACAAGCCAAAAATTGCACCACAACCATACCCTATTACGACAGCTTCCCATGTGAACCCGCCGGCAAAAATTGAATCATCATCATCATCATCTTGTTCAAATGGTGGCTCATTTGACGTGTTCTTGTATCCACATTCCTTTGATAGTGGAAATCCACATAAATCAGGATTTCCACCATACGAATCATTTGAAAATGTATCAAATTGTTTCCCATGAGGGATGCGCCCAACAAGATGATTGTATGAAAGGTTTAAGACCTCAAGAAATGTCAAACTCGTCAATAGACCAGGAATTTCTCCAATGAGTCTGTTCCGTGAGAGGTCTAACGCTTCGAGCTCATTCAACTTTGCGATTTCTGCAGGAATACACCCATTGAAGTTGTTGTGAGATATATTGAGTAACACAAGCGAACTAAGCCTTCCAATGGATTTTGGTATATCTCCTTCAAATCTGTTGCTTGATAAATCAATACTTGTCATAATTGACGTGATTCTCATTTCAAACTGATTACCTTTTATCACCAAACTAACATGGTAACTATAATCTATGTGATTGCTATTATTTTTTTCAGGGATTCCTGTTTTTTCATCATCCACTTTCATCATCGCGGTAAAATTTTTGAAAAGATTAGATGGCAAAGTTCCAGTGAACCCATTGAAGGAAAGGTCAAAGATTCGTAACTCAGGAAATGGAAATTGGGACTTTAATTCACCAATTGGACCGCGAAAGAGATTTGATTTCAGTATCAGAACTTGCAGGTATGGAAGTTTCTCCATCCATATCGGGAACGTGTCATTTATCTTGTTGTACCCCAAATCAAGAGCTTCCAAGCTTGTACAGTTAACCAAGGATCGTGGTATTAGTCCTCCAAATTGATTGCCAGTTAAACCAAGATATTTTAAACCTGTTGGTAAGAATCTCGGTATCTCTCCATAGAAATTGTTCATTCGCAAGTCTAAAACAGAAATGAAGCTACTGGAGTTACCCAAACATCCTGGGATTGTGCCACTGAAATTGTTATGAGCCAAAATGAGGGCTCGAAGGTTAATCATATTACAAATGGACTGATGCAAAGAACCTTGAAGAAAATTGTTGTCCAGATTAAGGTAGAGCAAATCCGTTGAGCGCCATACTTGCTTTTCAAAGCCCGTGAGGAAGTTATGAGAGAGATCCAGGTCTACCACGTTCATGGATGTCATCCAATCAGGGATTTCACCATACAGCTTGTTGTTCGAAAGCTTCAGGAGTTTCAAGTTCATGCTTGAAAATGTTTCTAAATTATGGCTCTTCAACACATGTGGCAATTTCCCAGTTAATTGATTGTCTTGAACTTGTAAATCAGTCAAGGATGGAAGATAGAATAACCAAGGGGGTGGTGCGCCAGTAAAAGAATTGAAGGACAAATCAAGCGTTTCTAGCTCTTGAAGGCCGCTTATGTTAGAGGGAAGTGGACCAGTTAGTGAATTGATTTGCAAGTACAAACTTCTAAGGTGAGGCAAGTTTACAATTGAATAAGGGAATGAGCCAGTGAAATTGTTTGTTGAAAATAATAAATGAGTTACCTCTGAAAAGTTGGAAAACATGTCTGGAATCTGGCCTTCAAAGTTATTGAAAGAGAGATCTAAGTAGCTAAGTTTGTTCAGCTCTGAGATAGTTGAGGGAATATTTCCAGAGAAATTGTTATTTGAAAGATCCAATTTGCTTATTCTAGTGAGGTTACCGATGGATTCTGGTATTGAGCCTTGAAAATGGTTGAAAGAGAGATCTAAATCGGTAAGTTTGTTCAGTTTTGAGATAGTTGAGGGAACATTACCATTGAAGTTGTTAATTGGAAGATGCAAAGTTCTAAGTCTGGTGAGGTTGCCTATGGATTTTGGAATTGAACCGGAGAGATGGCAATGCGCGAGGCTCAAAAACGTAAGAGAATGGAGGTTGCCAATTGAATCAGGTACATTTCCAAAAATACTAGTTCCAGAAAAGTCCAACTCTAAAATACTTGCACTGAAACTCCAGTTAAAATTTGGCAGAATGCCTGTAAGTTCAAGATTCTCTCCCAATCTTAGCACTTGTAAGTTTGGTAGATGAAACAGATTAGAATCACTCAAGTCACCAAAAAAGTTTGTTTGTCTAAGATCTAAATACCTAAGAGAAGAAGACATATTCTTGGGTAACTCAAATGGTGTTTCCATGAAGAGAAAAGACACTACCTCTAAATTGGTTAAGTTTTGAAGCACACTACTGAATGTGGTTGGACCAATTTGGAGTATGCAATAAGAGAGATCAAGTGAAACCAACTTTGACAAGTTGGATATTCCTGGTGGGATCACCTCTAATTCATAAGATCCAGAAGCTGAAAGATTGAGATGCCTCAAACTGATGAGTTCACTAATACTATTTCCAAGTGGAAAGTCATCCATGTCATTGAAGGCAAGGTTGAGACTTTGAAGATGAACAAGTTTCGCGAGGCTGCTGTTAGCATTGATGGTTCCTCTAAGAAAGTTGCAAGAAAGATCGAGGCCTATCACATGACCGGTAAATTCATCACAAGTAACACCATCCCATTCGCAACAATCTCTTGTTACGTTCCAGGATAAAGTCTTGGATGGAACCTTGATATCACACCAAGAAGCATGCGCGGGATCAACTATGAGGCCTTGCTTAAATTGAAGCAAATAAAAAGATTCATCGCGAGCGCAGCGATGTTGCCTAGCATATGAGAAGCCAGTAAGTTGAGATTGCAGGATAAACATTATAGCAACTGAATAGAAGCAGAAAAGTAGCAATAATCGGTACTCCATATCTTATCTCTTGCAGATATCTAACTTGGAACTCCTACTCCACCTATATACTGATCAATTGATCACTATTACTTCCTACTTTGAAATGTGAAAATGACTTCACCTTTTTTATCTTGTTGGAATCTCATCTATAAAAGACATGTTCCTTTTGTATTAAAGTGAAATTTCCATTTTCTTTTGTTGTTGACCCAAGTCAATTTCCACAAAAAAGCTCCTTTTAAGTCAATAAACCAGTCATCTCATCGACTTTGTGTCAATTTCCACTAACCTATCCTTTGTTTGATAGCTCATCAGCTCTTAATTTTAAAGTAAGTTCCTATTTTGATTGAGTTTTGCCACTTCATTTATCTTTTGAAACTTTTAGTACACGCGATAATGTGAATAATTGAATCCATGACAGGAATCTACCTACAGTAGTCTCCCGTCAATGATTGAGCTCTTACTGACAGCATCAATTCCTTTGCAACTTCTATAGTGAGCTTTATACGGAGCGGACCGAAATTTGTCGACCCTAAACCTCACTACTGCATCTGCAGGTGGGTAACAGTAGGCACTGGTGGTGGAACATCATGAACCACCTGTTCTTGCACTCGATCTGGCATAGTAGCTTGGGTTGACCCGTGTTCACAACTTCAGGCTGAGGACCGACCTGTCTACTAGTCTGAGCTCTAGTATGATAAGCCCCAATTTGACCACCACCTCGGGTAGTCCCGCGTCCAGCACCACGTTCAGCAGATGAGGGTGAGCGTGTCCTAGCCATCTGCGAAAGAAACCGTCCAAAGTCAAGGTGAAGTTATCTCAACGCACGATCAAGGAATGAAAGAAGGAAAATAATCCAAAATGCTTAGTAGCCTCAAGATCATAAGTATGGATACTTACATCCATAAACAAGACTCTACTAAACATTGTTCCATGACCCGGGACATAAAGCCTAAGGTCTGATACCAACGTTATCACGTCCCAAACTACCCCCTAAACGTGACCGACACTCAACTAACACCACCTGCCAGGCGAGCCCCTTTCTCAAACGCTTATCAATTTATACAAACACTGAGAGAAAAAGTCAGGTCTAAAAGTACTATTAATAATAAAAGAGAAAAATGATTATCACACAATACCTTAGTCAATTCATAGAAAGAAAAAAAAAACCCAACAATTACTCAAATAATAATACTCTAGTCCAAATCCTACACTAAGACCGTGTAACATCTAATAGACTAATATGAGTTTTAATGACGGGTATGCAAACCCCAAAGAAAAAGGAAATAACTAACACGAACTAGATAAAGCTGAAACGAAAGCCTCCACGAATAATGTGATGGCTCATCTCGGCAATAGGATCCACTCGACCAAACTTGTCAGCCATTAACTTTATCTCCCGCAACGGTATCTACTAGAGATGCAGGTTATGAGTGAGTTATACGTAAATATAACCAAGTAAGATCCTCAACCCGTCACTTTAAATACCTCTAGAACAAGTATTCCAAAATACAAATATACCACAACAAAAACGTTATAATAAATATGATAATTATGCAATAACTCAATATATAGGTATTAACAGAGTTAATAAGAATTCACCAACAAGAGCACACACTAAGGACTTGTCAAAATTGAAGTGAAAGAAATTAACCAACACATCTACGAGTTCACAACATCATCACAATGCCTCAAATACATAAATCAACTGTTTGAGTTTCGAAATCAACGGTTGTAGTTTCGAAATGCGTAAATTTTATCTCTAAAAAAGAATCATAAATCTGATATCCTAATTACGAAAGAAATTAAATATTTTAAAACCCCGTATACAATATGTTATTATCGATATAAGGGAGCGATAAAGTACGTATCACAAGCATGAAAGAGTACCTAAAAGAAGAGAATGCGAGAGAGAAGGTTGGAAAGGACGAGTTGATGCTGCAGTGACATGGTAGAAATTACAAATTGAACTCGTAAATTATTAATATGTTTTTTCTAATAAATGTAAAACAAGTGTCTTAGGAAAATTGATACAAGATTTATCTAATATGAAATGAAAGTTTTTACAAATATTTTGATATTTTCTTTTATTATTTCTAATATAATATAAGTCAAAGGAACATCAGTAATATAGGTGTTCGTCGATTAATACAATGTGGTATTTAGATATTCTTAAAATGTTATACCAATACTGTACCTATTTAATCTCGTCGTAATATCATCAATAAAAAGACATTTTCCTATTATACTACAGAGAAATTTCCATGAGCACTTTCTCCTTTAGCAAATTATATACGACGCGAATCGAAATAGTGGACCTAAAATATTGCAGATATCAATGGTTAAATACCAAAAATAATATATATATATATATATATATATATATATATATATTTACTTGGTCATTGATCTCTCTGTGCCAACGACCAAGGTTTACGTATCAGTAATGCTTGAATAATTTACTTGTCTTTAGCCAAGTAATGCATTTTACATATGTTCTACGTCAAGAGTATAATAAAATAAACTTGCCAACTTGAGAAATTTGAACGTGTTCTTTAGTGTATATATAGAGTAACCAAAGAATGTGTGCAACTTTTTGCCCGGTATAGTCCAACAGGTTAAAGCGGACATGCCCAGAAAGGGATACAAGGAAACAAGAAAGTGCATGTATTCATCAGTTGTTACCAACAACCAAGTAGCCGCCCTAACCATTTTATATGACACTTACCACTTGAGAAATTGACTCTTCCTTTAGAAGAAGGTTACTCGGTATTTATTTATAAGAAAAATAACGGTATACAACAACAACAACAATTGATGACATATTGAGCTTCGGGCAGAGACTAACAGAAATGCTACAAGAAATGTGGGAGAGGTTCAAGGGTATACTGGTTAAATGTCCACATCATGGAATTCCAGATCAGATGTTGGGACAGAGGTTCTACATGAGATCGACAGACGGCTCAAAGGCCAATGTTGATGCTTCAGCTTGGAGCATTTTTGAGCAAATCATTCAGAGAGTGCAAGATCCTACTGGATAAAATGGCTCAAAACTCAGGATGGATGACAAGAGACTCTACGATCGCTCCTGTAGTTCACTCAGCGGCTTTGAACCCAAACAACTCCATAGCCAAAAATATGGCCACTCTGATGACGCAAATGAGTATCCTCACCAAAAAGATCGATGTATCAGGCCAGAAGCAGCAGGTACATATAATTGAAGCGACTAATGGGGGCGTATGTACACTATGCATTAACCATCCATATGTATGCTCTTGGAGTGCGGAAAGTGACAACCAACACTATCAGGAAGATATGAACTATGTAGCCAACTATGAAGGATAGAGGCAAGGTGGTCATAATTGGGGGCAACAGAATCAACAATATAGACCAGCACAACAACAGTACAATAATAGCAGCAATCCTGGCGCTATGTGACCACAAAGTCGAGTTGTGCCTTACCAAAGGCAACATGGATACAACCAACAAAATCAGCAGCTAGCTTATCAACAGCCTCACCAACAATAGATAGTGAGACAAGTTGATGTGTTGTCTGAAATTAAAGGAATGCTGCAACAACTGATTAGGTCCAATGGAAAAATGCAAGAGAGAGTGGATGCACATGAATCAACGATAAAAGGCATTGAGATTCAACTAGGGCATATATTGATGGCTCTGAATAATCGTCCCCAAGGGACGTTACCTACAAACACACAAGTCAATCCAAAAGAGCAGCGCCCGAAATAGCTTATGGCAGTGAGTCTAAGAAATGGTAGAGACCTAGATCTAGATCAAGAAATTGCTCGCGAAAGCCGACCAACTGAAACATTTGTGCCAGTACCTATTGAGGTAGATGATTCAACAGGGTTAACTGAGATGACGATACAACATGCACAAGAGGGCACAAGCAAAGAAAAAGAGGCTGCGAAGGAGACTGAGGTAGCACAAGAAACGACAGTAGAACCAGTGCCTGAGCAGGATAAAAATCAAATCACAGGAAGGAAGCAACCTCCAACACCATTCCCACAGAGATTGTCCAAATATCAGAAGGATGAGCAATATAAGAAATTCATGGAGATGTTGAAACAAATCCAGGTGAACATTCCACTAATTGACGCCTTGATGGAGGATGCCTGGGTATGCCAAAATGATGAAGGATTTGATTGTCTCGCAAGTTCGACTTTCAAGACTTGTCCACTGTTACACTAACCCAGACCTGTAGTGATGTCGTGACGAGACCCATAGCTGAGAAGCTGTCAGACCCAGGGAGTTTCACAATCCATTGTACAATAGGCAGTTATGCTTTTGCTAAAGCATTGTGTGATTTAGGGGCAAGCATAAACTTGATACCCTTGGCTATCTACAAAAGGTTAGGCATTGGAAGAGCAAGACCCACGTCCATGTTATACAGCTAGCCGACCAGACAGTGAAGAGGCCATCAGGTATCCTTGATGATGTACTAGTGCAGGTTGGAAAATTTGTGTTTCCAGCAGATTTTGTCATTCTGGACTGCCGGGTTGACGAGGAGATTCCCATAATTTTGGGAAGACCATTCTTGGCCTCTAGGAGAGCTCTAATTTATTGTGAAACTAGAGAGCTAAAAATGAGACTAAACGATGAAGAGATAACATTCAATGTGCAGAAGTCTATGCGGTGACCAAGTGAATTTTCTAACTGCTCTCTAATAGAAGCTGTGGAAGTAATTTTGGAGGAGGAAGATGAGACTCTGAACACTAAAGACCCTCTAACAGCCTGTCTCATGAACTTAGAAGAAGTAAATGGAGAGGACTTGGCGGAGTGGGTGCTGTCTCTTGAAGGCCAAGGGTTCTGGAAAAGAGAGCTCGAATTTGAGTCTTTGCACTTAGAAGAAAGAAAGACTCCTCAAGCTAAGCCATCGATCGAAGAGCCACCACAGTTGGAATTGAACCCGCTACCAACTCACCTCAGGTATGCTTTCTTAGGACCTAACCCAACCTGTTGATACTCAATTTTTCCCATATATATTTTGTAAATACATATATACTTTCAAAATAGTGATTGAGCACCAACCAACATTTTTACATAATTTTCCATAATTTTTAAAGATTTTTAAATCAATTTATTCCCATATTTTATTATATAAATAATCATTAATTACATCACAAATAATTTTTATGATGATTTTATCATCTAATCTAATTTTTTATATACATAATAAGCTTTAAATATCTTGGTACATTTTATTTATAATTATATTTGCATCTTTAGGCTATAATTATAATATTTCGCAATAATAGCCACATATATGCATAACTACCTTATTTACACAGAAAAATGACCTTTAATATTTTTATAATGTTAAGTAATTATTTTAAATCATTTTCATGCACAAATGACATTTTTATTATCTATTAATTATTTTTATAAATTATTTTATGGGTTTAATCGGGTATTTAAAATCTAGCCCCTCTTTTAATCAATTTCGGACCTAGCCTAACCCATTAACCCAACCCAATAGACTAAGCCCAGTACCCAAATATCCATACCCGTCCAACCAGATCCATACCCGTCCAAATTAAACCACCCGGCCTAAAACTAATCCCAACCGTTGATCTCTCGAGATCAACGGTTCCCAAACACCCTAATCCTTTTAATTATACCCAAACCCCCTTAACCCTAAATCATATCCTTACCAAGCGCCGTCTCTGTATCCTCTCAAACCCCTCCTGTCATCTCAAAATCCTAAGCCGCTATCGCCCAAAATCACCCCCTAATCCCGTCTCCGATGAGATTCCCTACTCATCTCCTTACCATATTGGCCCCTCCTCCCTACTGGCTACCCGTTTTTGGTATTACCTAATTTCTTGCCCAATATGGCAAACGGATCTTGTAAGAATCGAACCAAAACTGGTTCAAATATTTAACCGGTTGTTTATTCCGTCTGTGTTCATCACTCGTTATTTGTAAGTACGATTATTTTCATATCTCTCACTGATTTATACTTAACCCCAAGGTCAGGGTTTTCATATCCTATTTTGATTCGAACCAAAGTTGGTTCAAGCTTTAATTTTAAGTACTATCTCGTCTATATTCATCCTATTATGCATAAATCTACCTATTTTTGGCGATTCCTTTTACTTCTCCTAAATTAGGGTTTCAGACCCTAAATTTTGACCAGATCTGGTTCGATTAGGTGTTTCTTTTTGAATAATTTCTTGTCTATGTTCATCGCATGAAGTATATAGTTTATTGCCTTTTTTATTTTTATTTTTTGCCGATTTTGTGGGGTTTACCTAAAACTAGGGTTTGAGATTTCTTACTGATTTTATAATACTCTTTCCTTTCTCATATGTGACTAATACTTTCTTTATTATTACCTTATTCTTCTCCGAAACTGATTGTTAATTGATTCTATATGATATTTTCCTTATTTCAAGTGTTACTCGCCTAATTACATGCCATTATGCCATGTTGATTTACTGAATTCTGTACTATTTGTCCTAAAATTAGACTTCAACTGATTGTGTGATTTCTTTCCTTGTCCGTGTATGTTTGATTTCTTCCCTTATTTGTTTGCCTAGTTGACTACTATTTAAGCCCTTTCTCCTTCTCCCTTTCAAAAAGACTCGAACTATCAATACTCTCACTGAAAAAACTTAGATTTTTCTAGTTCTCTTTGCTCGTTTGTTTCTGGTCTTGGCCGGCTGAAATCCAAGGCCAATTAATTCTGGACTTAGGTACTGTGGTGAATTTTCTTGCTTTCCTTCCTAACTGGTAAGTCATTATCCCTTGCCATTTTATTTTCTATGTCTTCATAATCTGTGTTGTTCGACCAGCATGTTTGAACTTTATTCTGAGCAGGATTCTGCAATTTTTATGATCCTATGAGTTCATCTAGTTGAAACTGTTAAATGGTTATTTTATTTTGAACAATCTGAATCCGCTTAAAGTTAAACTTAATGTTTTAACTTGTCTTATGCATACTGTTTGATGGTCCTAAACTTATTCTGAACTTAGCATCCTTAGGATACTACTAGTACGAAATTAGTTAATCAATCCTACTTTACAGATTTTTATTGTTACTTAATTCATGTGCCCTGCCAACTTGTTTTCTAACATGTTTTGCATCCTCTGGATTCATGTGATGATCTCACTGTTTGCCTTAACACTTTTCCTAAATGCTTCTTTGATTAAACAAGGTTGTCCTAAAATGTCAGCATGCACACTTAGTGTAATTAGGCCTTTTTCTGACTTAACCTTATTAAAACTGTATACTTGAGCATGAACAACTTTGCAAATCTTGCCAATTTGTCTTCTTAGTGCAATTCTGCCTACATATTATGTGCTTTAAACTCTGTGATGATGGCTTTTTCTAAAATCAAACCTGTTTTAGAATATGTTCTTTACCACTTTCTTTTTTTGTATACTGCTACCTCAAACTCCTATTCTTAGGTCCTTAGGTTCTATCCTTAACCTACTCAGTGTGAGAACTGCTCGGGGTCCATGTGAGACCCTTGTGAACTCTGACACATTGGGGTTTGGTTCCTAATATCCTTTGAGTTATTTCTGAGCATTTGGTTTTCTAGTGTGAGCATTTCCCTGGGTCCCTGAGGCCCTTGGGAACTTTGACACACTGGAAAACTGTTTTCAATGTACTATGAACTCCTATGATGTGATGTGGTTATGGTGGAAGGCCTGGTTCCAGGGTTTATTTGGGCTTATAAAGGCTTCCTATAGTGTAATTGTTACCATTATGTAACTCATTTGATATTATGGGTTGTAATAACTTTGTACTAACATATTTGGGGATATTTAGTGAAGCTGGTTTTTTTTTTTACTTATATCTTTTGTTAAAACTGGGTAGAAATCCTGCCTATTGGATTTAACTGGCGCTGATCAAACTATGCGAATACTATGTTTTGTTTAGAAATCCTGCCTATAAGACTTTCATGATCATTTTTATTATGGGTTTTTACATCTGCATACTAGAGATCCTGATTATAGGACTTTCATTTAATTCTGTGTATTAGAAGTCCTGTTCATAGGACCATACATGTTTTCAACAAATGTGCATTAGCAATCATGCCTATAAGACTTTGTAATGTAAGATAAGTATCTTTCCTGGCAATCTGTTTAAATTCTGTCTTTATACGGTTAATAGATATCATGCCTATAGGACTAAAATTAGTTTCAAACTTAGAAATCCTGCCTATAGGGTTTAAATCAATTCTGCAATAGATATCATGCCTGTAGGACTAAAATCAATATTTAGAAATCATGCCTATAGGGTTCAAATCAATTCAACATTTAGAAATCCTGCCTATAGGGTTCAAATCAATTCAGCATTTAGAAATCCTGCCTATAGGGTTTAAACCAAGTCAGCAATTAGAAAGCATGCCTATAGGATTTGAAAAGGAATAAAACCTATCTCTATAGATTAAAATCTATGCTTTACTTAGAAATCCTGTCTATAGGCCTGTAATTAATAAGCTCGTATAAATTATGCCTATAGAATCCTGTTGGTCGACTCTGAATTGGTTCGCTACTGTCAATCACTTAGGCAATATATTTGTAGGACTTAAAATGATTCTGGGTTTATAATTGTGACATATTACTGCCTGAAGTGCCCAGATTCATGTTGAATAAAATCATTAGGCAAATAAATAGGTCTTAATGCTCGCCTTAATAAAACTGTCTCTGCATTCTGTTTTCCCACATAGATATCCTGCCTATAGGATTCCAAGGTAATAAAGTTTGCGTGCTTTTGTTGTCTATATGCGGAGGTCAATGTGAGCTCATACTTGTTCCTTATCTGAAAGTCCTATTTGTTATTGTTTGTCTCCTAGATTTTACATTTTAGTAATATAGGTTGGTCTAAAACTACCCCAAATAGAGGTCTTAATACCTCCAGGGCCATAGGTAAGGGACAAGTAGTGCACGCATAAGGAACGAGCTAGAAACTACTAGAACACTTAAGTAACAACTCAAAGGTAGTAATTGGGTAGTAAGGAGATGATAGCCCATGCATTAAAACTATGAGTGAGACCCCGACTTGGGGAGTTACAAAGTATTGTATGGAATGATCCTATAGGCTAAAAAACTTAGGTCCCCATATGATTGCTCTAGGTTCCCTAACGCACCTTAATCTGTTAGGTGGCGACTCTCTCAATTCCAATTCCTTACCCTCTCAAAAAGAGTTGCCCCAAAAATGTCAAAAACCCGATTTCGAGAGAAAAAGGGGGCGGCGACCGCATGGCGACTCTGCTGGGGATATTTTTAGGTCGTTACCAAAATGAACCTGATTTTTGTGAATTAATCTTTAAGCGTGCCTTTATTATTCCATCAATACTTGAATACCCCTTCCCCTTCCGACTTTATGTGAGTTTATTTGCCTATTTTCAGTCATTTACTATTTCTCTTTCCTTTTTTATTACTCTTTACTATGGAAACTGACTTGTCTCTTTGTTTCCTTTCTTAAATGCCTTTACAATTATTAAATACCGTATTTATCATTTTTTTCATCGTGCAAATACGTGACAACGTGCTATTTTCTGTTGCATAAATCATGCTCAACATCATATTCCACTCGTGCGTAATTAATACCATAGCAACGCTTGATAAGCGGTGCAGTGGACGGTTCCGTGCCTTTCCCCCTCAAGTCGTCCGTTTGAGGGTACCAGTCTAGACCTCTATAGAAACCTTACTCCGATTATAACTGTACATGCATCCTGGTCAAACCTATCCTGGGTTAATATGTTGTCCACATATTATCCCTTTAAGAAAATCCTTGTCCGAAGTCCACCGGGATTTTCATAATCCCAAGGGACGCAACCACGATATGTGCATTAATTTGGAGAAATAAGTGCCAATATGCTAATCGTTAATGTATAAATAGTCTAATTCTGAAGGGGAAATGGTCTAAACTTATTTATTTTGTATAAAATGAGGCACGAAGTCCCCAGGTTCGGCATGGTCTGTAACATACCACCATTGTTGCTAGATTGGCGGGAAGACCTTCCGTCAAACGATAAAAACCATGTGAAAAGAGTCCTTGGAAACCTACCTTCCTTATTAGATATCCAACCAAACAACATATTGATCGAAGATGCTACTATGTTCTGGGATGGAGAAAGGGTCGTATTCTGTTTTGGCAACATAGAAATGACCCCCCTTTTGGAGGATATAGGAGGATTCACTGGACTAACTTGGGACAATCCCGGTCTATTGGTGCCAGAAAATCGCAGTCCCCAAGGATTTCTGAAAATGATGGGTTTGAAAAAGAATGACGACTCGGTGTGTCTGAAGAAGTTCTATATACCCTTTGACTTCCTTTATGAACGATACGGTCACAACAAATCTTACCGTATCTTTCATGACAAGTTCTCCATCACTTCCTTGGATTGGATTCATCGTAGGGTTTTCGTGTTTATCGTCTGCTTCTTGGGTATGATAGTGTTTCCAAGTAAAAAGGACAGAGTTCACTCCAGACTGGCCATGGTAACCCAAGCCTTAATGGGGGGAATCGAGGGACAAACATATACTATTGTCCCTATGATTGTAGAAGACATATATCGAGCCTTGGATCGCTGCCAGAAAGGGTTCAAACACTTAGAGGGTTGTAATCTGCTACTACAAATTTGGTTGCTAGAACATTTCCAGAGAGGTCAATACCGCCAAGAGTTTTCGCGAAGACCGTGGAACGATCACATATCCTTTCATCACCCCAAGAGAATGACCTTTATCCCAGACATGTTTGCTTAACCGGAGAGTGCTACAGAATGGGTGCAATTTTTCGACAACTTGACTGAGGACCAGGTTCTGGATGTTTGAGTGGTTCCCCACCAATGAGTTCATCATCCGATCTAGGGATGCTCCATACTTTGTGTTTATCGGGTTAAGGGATATACATCCCTATGTTCCTATCAGTGTCATGAGACAAGCTGGTAGAAAACAAATTATACCACGAGTCTCCAAAATGAGTCACTACAGGGCAGATTTCCAAGATGATGACATCCTATATAAATGTGAAGCTCAACATATGTGGCACTTGAAGATTATTGTGGAAAGGGACACCATCGCGCCAGATCGATATCACGCAGGCCATGTGTACTTTTACTCATCATGGTTGGAGGACTGCATAGGAGGAATAGTCGAGCCAGGGGTCGGTCGAGGGAACAGAGTCATAGACGAGGCTGTCGAAGCACATGTGAAGTATAACAGACTGCGCAAAAAGGTTCGTGAGTCCGAGGCTGAGCGTCTGAAACAACAAAAGACTGATATGAAATTAAAAAATGAGTGGAGGGAAATGGTACCAGATCAAATGAAATGCTAGAATATCTGGAGCAGGGTCTGATGGAGCTGGAAGGGAAGATGAGGAAAAGAGTCACAGACTGCCAGAATTTTGAAGGTATCGAGGGAGGACATCTTGCCAGTGCATATCTGCTGCTGGACATGCGCGATCTGGGGAACCTGATCAATGGAGCCAAGAGAACCAGGCCTGGAGAAGATCCTTCTGGGACCAAGTAGATTAGGTTTATTTGTTTTTGCTTTTCGAATGTAATAAGGCCAAGTGCCATTAGTGACTTACCTTATTGTCGTTTTAGATTCGTCTTATTTATTGCATTAATGAAATGAGGCAATTATTGGCATTAAAATTCTCCGAATCTTCTTGTCACTATGCCACCTCGGGTGCAACGAGGCTCCCAAATTAGGATACGAGTTTACATTCCCACAATATGTATTTAAATACTACAAACATTTTTCACAACTCTCACTAACTTGGTTACCTTTTGTTTTTCTTTCTTTTTAATTATTCCCATCCCTTAAGGTTGGTTCACACATACTGGCATCATCAGCTTACCACACGAGATCCAGAGGCCCTCCACCTCCTCCTCCTCCTCCAAGTGCATCAAAAAGAAAAGGGAAAGCTAAGATGGACGATATGAGTGGCGTCAGAAAAGATAATCCCACACATGCTGAGAATGTGGAAATTTCTGATGGTCAGAGTACTCCGGCACCAAATGACTTGGTTTTGCGTCTTGAACAGAAGATACTTGAACTACAGGGTGAGCTTGAGCAAGTCATTAATTTGGCAAATATCTCCCCCACACTAAACATCACAGATATCAACCAACCAAATACCCAAAACCCGACACCTCCTCAGAATACACCCAACCAACGCCCACAAAATCCTCCCGCACCCCACCAATATACAACCCCTCATCAAAATCCTTTGCCCATACCCACACCTCCTCAACATCAGCATCTCCCGACTCAATGTACACAAACCACTTATCACATTCCTCAAAATACCCCTCAGCCTACCCCCGATCCCCAAAATTCAACCAATGATCACCACTACACCCAAACTCCCGGCCTTCACCAAAACAACCCCTTACTGGAGACGCTCTGTCTTGGTACATAAGTCAAAATCTCAAGAAATGGGCTAATTGGGTAAGCATAGCATCAGACTTCATCGATAGATTCAGATTTAATACAGAAAATGCATCGGATGTCTTCTACATACAAAATCTCAAGAAGAAGCCAACTGAGAATTTCTGCGAGTATGCTACTCGATGGAGGTCAGAAGCAGCGAAGGTCAGACCGGAATTAGATGAAGAGCAGATGAACAAGTTCTTTGTCAAGGCTCAGGATCCACAATATTACGAAAAATTAATGGTAATCGAGAATCATAAGTTCTCCGATATCATCAAGATCGGAGAAAGGATCGAGGAAGGTATCAAAAGTGGAATGGTGACAAATTTTGAGGCACTGCAGGCCACGAATAAAGCACTACAATCAGGTGGAATATCAAAGAAGAAAGAAGTGGGAACAATAATGGTTGCCCAAGGTCCGAAATCCCTATTTATGTATCAAACACCTCCACCCACATACAAAACTTCACCTCCTAGATATCCTCAACCCATTACCGCCTACCACACCTATAATACCCAACCAACCTACTATCATTCACCTCCAGCTCATCCAAACTATCAAAAACCCAGGCTCAGTTTCGATCGCAAACAACCTACAATACACCCCTATTGTTGAACCCATTGACCAATTGTATGAAAGATTAAAAGCTGCTGGATATGTCACCCCTATTCCCGCCGTGGATATGGAAAACTCGTCACAATAGGTCAACCCAAACAAGACGTGTGCGTACCATTCCGGTATGAAGGGACATACTATTGATGAATGTCGCACCCTGAAAGACAATATCCAAACATTGATTGATACCAAGGTCATACAGTCGAAAGAAACCACACTCAATATCCGCAACAATCCCCTCCCAGATTATAGGGGTTTTGGAGTCAATGTAATAAAAACTGATGAAGAATGGGATCCCGAGGGATCAATCAGACTTATTCGGGAGGGTGATGATCCTAAGAAGCCGGCAGTCACACTCAATCCCACTGTGGTACAGGTACAGCCGTCAGTCAAAGATGAGGTAGCTACATCGGCTCCCTTTGAAGTAGAAGTGACGCCACCTGCAGCTACACCTGCTCCGTTTGAGGTAGAAATATCCACACCTTTCACTGTGACGGTGACATCCACACCACCCTTCAGTTCCAAAGTTGTACCTTGGGATTATCTTGCCGAGGCTAGGAGAAAGAGGAAAACAAAGATGGAAGAGTTCGGCACTGCACAAGGGATGACCAAAACGGGCAGAATTTACACACCTGAGAATTTAGGAGAGACCAGTAAGCAAGCTTCCAACAAACAACCCGTCATTGAAACTGGTCTGGACGACCTTTGGAGGAAAGTACAAGCAAGGGAGTATTCTGTTGTTGATCATCTGAATAAGACTCCCGCCCAGATATCCATCTTATCATTGCTGCAAAATTTTGAAGCACACAGGAATGCTCGAAAGGTACTGAATGAAGCATATGTTCCCAACAACATTACTAGCGGAGAAATGGCCAATATGGTGGAACAAATGTTGGAAAGCCATAAGATCACCTTCCATGAAGACGAATTGCCACCTGAAGTATTAAGCCATAACAGGGCACTGCACATCACAGTGCAATGTGAAGATAATTTCATTGCCAGAGTTCTGATAGATGGAGGGTCCAACCTCAACATCTGTCCACTGACAACTCTCAAAAGGTTGGTCAAGGGCCTGCATGAAATACGAGCACGATCTATGAATGTGAAAGCATTCGATGGGTATCAAAGAGCCATGATTGGAGAAACCAACCTATGCTTGCAAATGGGTCCTACCTGGTATGTTGAATTCCAAGTACTAGACATATCCGCCTCCTATAATCTGCTGCTGGGACGGCCTTGGATACATGTCACTATCGCAGCCGCATCTACTTTGCACAGCGGTAAACTTTGAATGGAACCATCAATAAGTGATCATCCATGGAGATGGTAGCAACCCCATTTACACCAGTCAGACTGTTTCGGTGGTAGAAAATATAAGGAAGTTAGGTGGAGAAACCTACCATCGCATCGAACGTGTTAACACGATTGAGAAAGATAAATGGTGGAGTAGCAAAATAGAGAACATACTGGCATGGGCAGGGTATGAACCCGGTAAGGGGCTTTGTAAGAAACTTCAAGGTATCTCCAAACCAGTATAGCTGAAGCGCCATGGCACAACCTTCGGGCTCGGGTATCAGTACACCTGGCAGTAATTTCGAAATTGGTCGCCACCATGGCGTGGTCCATACTATCTTCTTGAGAAACCCGTGTCGCACCTGAATCAAACCTTCCATCAAGTTGATACAGTATGGGGATCAGAGGAAGAAGAAGCCTTGGCAGCATTGAGGAATTTGTTCTTGGAAGACGATGATATGGATTGTTGTGTGATAGTTGAGGAGGAGGCTGAAGAAGGCCTCACTATCGAGACAGTGGAGAAGGAAGAATCTCTCAAGAATTGGACCGCTAAACCATCAAGGGCCTGACGAGTCCCGGGAATTACTATTTCTTATCTTGATGAACCAACGACTGTGACATGTAATAAAACAATGCAACAGAAAGATAGTGACTCGGAAGAAATAGAAGAAGAGGATGTAATACCTGAGGAAATTGTCAGAGAAGTGGAGAACTTTGAGAACAAACCCAACCTGGACGAGACCGATATAGTCAACTTGGGAGACTCCAAAATCGTCAAGAAAATACGCATAAGCATCCATTTGTCACCGTCAAAGAAAGTAGAATACACTCGATTCCTGAAAGAATATGAGGATACATGGTCATCCGACGATATGACAGGGTTGAGCACATCCATAGTGGCTCACTGATGTGAGACTAAATTGCATAGTTTAACATGGGATATACCTTACATTTTATGCGCATTAATGATAAAATTACACTTATTATGTGCTTAATGGAGTTATTTCATGTGTAGGTGAAGTGAAGATGGAAACGGGGCTAAAAGAATGCAAATACGTCGAAAAATACGCGAAAGGAGGCACCCGGGCGAT
>ML428887.1:27500-35882 GCA_005239525.1 Nicotiana knightiana | reverse complement strand
TGTTTACCTTTATCACTAAACAATTCTGTTAAATAGCCTTGTTTCAATAAATTTTCTACTTTACCTTGTAAAAATCTGCAATCTGCAGTTTTGTACCCATGATCATTGTGGAATTCACACCAGTGATCTGGGTTCCTTCTACTTGGATTTGACCGCATCTCTTCGGGCCACTTAACCTTGTCTCCAATGTTCCTCAATATTAAGACAAGTTCAGTAGTACTTACATTAAAGGTATGATCCCCAATTTGAGTATTACCTCTAGGTCGTTCATCTCGATCTTTTCTGGATCTAGACGAGGATGAGACTACATCCCTTCCTTGTGGTCTATAGTCCGACCTAGTGTTTTCGAACCTGGGGCGAATATCACCTCCCGAGGGTCCTAAGTAAGGATCGTACCTATTTTTACCTGATATTCTATCTAATTTAGGACGTCTGGATCTGGAATGATCTTCATCTCTCGAACGAGCAATGATATCTTCTTCTATTCTGAGTTTAGTACTGTACCTGTTATATACATCGTTCCATGTTGTAGCGGAGAATTCTCTTAGATTCTCCTTAAGTCGTCTCGTGGCTTCTGAGCTTTTATCGTTTAGGTTGCTTGCAAATGCCATGGCTGCCCAATTATCAGGCACCCTGGGTAACTGCATTCTTTCTCGTTGAAACCTGTCTACAAACTCACGGAGTAGTTCCGTGTCTCCTTGTTTTATTTTGAATATGTCTTCCATTCTCTTCTCAACTTTTTGTGCACCAGAGTGTGCTTTTATAAATGAATCTGCAAGCTCAGCAAAAGAGTCAATAGAATTTTCAAGGAGAAGAGAATACCAGGTTAGGGCCCCTTTGGTAGGTGTTTCCCCAAATTTTTTGACAAGGATTGATTCAATCTCTTGTTTTGTTAAGTTGTTGCCTTTTACCCCTGTAGTGAAAGCAGTCACATGGTCATGTGGGTCAGTTGTTCCATCATATTTGGGAATGTCAGGCATTTTAAACTTCTTGGGTATAGGCAAGGGTGCCGCACTTGGCTTCCAAGGTTGTTGATAGGTGGTACTCCAGGAATTTGTTCGATGCGATGGTTCCGCTCCTTCATCTGTTTCTACATGGTTAGCAGTAAATTTTGTAATTCTAAGTTATTAGATATACCTGGTCTCGTTTCGAGAGATTCATTAGGAGTATCTCCTCTTCCTGAGTTTGCCAACCCAGATTGAGGATTTTCCATGGTGATGGTGTTATTGGGGAATGGCGCCGGCGATGTAGTTAACGCTGCCGGTAATCCTCTCGCAAATTCTTGCAAATCTTGGCTCACATACTCTGCAATCATTTGCTTTACACGATCTTGTTCCACAGTTTTATCATTATCACTATTGTTTTTATTGGAACTTTCTGGGGATTGTTCCCTTGAACCACGTGAGGTTCCTGAAGGCGATGGAACTGGGGTTCCACTCCTTTGCTGGTTGTTGTCATTGGAGTTTGACATAGTTTAGAGGATATAACTTGAAAGGCAAACAAAGATTATCAGATTCCCGGTAACGGAACCAATTTGTTTAACCAAAGAATTAGACCCTTTGACTAAAGCTTATTTTTAAGATGAACTGGGGTTACTGATAATCAAGAAAATGGAGAAAAATGAATAACAGAAAATATTGTAAAAATATAGAAAAGCGAAGTCAATTATATTCGAGAATCAGATGCCTTTACAAGCTGTATTCCCCTCCCTTATATAGGAGATTCCTATTACGTACTCTTTCTATGGTTTCTCATTAATGACTAATTATGACATTAATGAGGCGTTACAAAGGATAACGGTAATTGGGGTACGGTTACATAACGTTCGAGTAATCAATCGTGGGTCTTTGAATCTGCATGTAGCTTTGTCTAGGTTCATTCTGGCCGTGCCTCTCTCCTATTTTGATCAAGTTGAGTTTCCCGTGGCTGATAAGCTCGAGGTTTTACTGTGTCCACGTGACAATGTATAAACAAAGGTTATATAATTCCATAACCATACAGTCATAATAATATACAATAAATGAAGGATCAACCAAGAAATCACGAACATAAACAATAAGATATGCATCCAAGAATCAACTATTAAGCACTCCTTCCAGGTAAGTTGATTAAGAACGCAAGTAAGGCACTACATCAACATATAAGGATGATATGCATCAAGTATCATGTATATGCATGTCTCTACATGAGTCTACAATTTCCATGCATACCAATACTCTGTCTCTTCCTCAATTGATACCTTCTAGGTGCCTCATGTCACTGCACACAAGGCCCAAGGTAAAATGAGTGATCATGTGATTATGGGTGGACGGATCCTAATTCATGCGCCGAGCATCATAGCTCAAGAATGAATCATCAATATATCATAAATCATTCATTCAATAGCACGAACTATACCATAGTGCCCAATCGTAATAATCGTATGGAGTTTTCTATCTTACCAACCTCAATCCATAACAGAGTATCATATGCAGGAATATATGCATTTAAATAAAAAGGTAAGCATAAAATGATGCATACGGACACAGAAAATCACCATGCAGACACACATGCATGTGTTCAAGTATGACTACGTCTACAACATATAATCCAACATACCCTTCATGTCAAAATAAAATATCAAAAGCCTAGAAATAATCTCTAGCATGATTAATATTGCTCAAGTTATCATACAATAAAATAATACATAGACAAGAAGAAATATATCTTAAGCAAAACACAAAGAAGCCTAAACTCTGTCCCAAATATGGTATAATCGTAGCGCCCACATATACGCTCGTCACCTCGTATATACGTCACCCCACAACATGCAGTACTAGCATATAACTTTATTTTATGCAAAATTTCCTCAAATCGAGGTCAGCCAAGCTACTTAACGTATCTGTAATTGGCTCCAACCTTCCAATATACCCTTTCCTTGATCATTGACCTCCAAACACTCCAAATCTAGCCAAACAATACTTAACGAGGTCATATAAATTCATAGAAACTGGTTTCAAAAATAAAGTTTCAATATTTAACAAAATCTCAAAAGTTAACAGAAAGACAACTTGGATACACATGGTCAAACCCGAGTTTAAGATCAAATTTCGTTGACTCATAATCCCACGAGTTTAAATATATTATTAGTTGTTAATTTCAGCGCAAGTCTGTGTTCAAAAACTTAAAATCTATTTTTTTATAAGTCTTAGACGAAAAATTTTAAATTTCACTCTTTGATTTCAAATTTTACGTGCAAAAATCTATGGGGAATGGTTTATGAATTAACCTAAGTAAGAATTATTTATCCTCAAGAATCAGGTGAAATCCTTCTTCAAAATCTCCTCCTCCCAACCTGCAAAACTCAAAGATTTTGAAAATAAGTTAAATCTCTAAATCTAGACAAAATATTGTTAAATATAAGTTTCAATATGAAAAATAACATATTACTATTGGTACAGGATAACAACGGATAAAACAAAGGACTGAAGAAGCTCTATCATTCAAGTATGGAAGAGTAAAAGAATTAAGGAAGAAAGTAAAGAAGGAGAACGGTAGAAAATCCAGAAGCAAAAGAAAGGAAAAGTATCAATGTTAGAGACGAAAAAGGAAGAAGTAGCGGAAATCAGATAGAAGAGTCAATCAATGATTTGATAGCAGATTGACGGAGGTCATTATACAAAGGTCCCAAATTAAAAGAGAACGAGATTGCGAAGCTCTACACTGGAAACCATTAAAGCCCGGAATCAAGGGGTCGAACTTTGATTACTCACATAATGGAAGATCTGCTTAATGGAAGAAAAGTCTATCAAGGCCACAAGTCAAGGAAAATCAATTAAACTTCACCTTATTCTTGAAAAGAGTCAGTGTATGATTCCTTTCAAAGATCAACTCCCTTGGGTTTGTAACCTCTCATGATTAATGTCAATCAAGAGTCCGAAGGCCTCACGAAGTATATATACATCTGTACTAGGCTTGAAGAACATATACTTTGAACGAACCATTATCACTCTTTTTGTTCTACTCCAAACTAGCATTGTAGTTCTCTATATATCTGTTGTGTAATTAGTGAGAGAAGAGAAAGAGATAAACACCCATAAGACATTGTATCAAGAGGAGAGAAGTGACATAGTGACTAAGCTATAAAGTCACATCAACTCTCTTATAATCAAGAAACTTCAAATACTGAATGAGAGCACCCTTGCAACCCAAGAGGACTGGATGTAGGATTTACATTGAATCCAAACCAGTATAAAAATCCTGGTGTCTTTAATTCTTGTACTTTATTTTTGCTTTTATTTTGTTTTTATGTTTAGTCGACTGATTGGTAAATTGATCAACTACTTAGAATACAAAAAAGGAAAAAGAAATATCGACAATTCCCCCCCCCCCCCTCCCCTGTACTTTCAAATATACCACTAGAGCTCGATCCTTCTACGCGATTGCAACTAACCGCACGTGATCACTAAGGCCAACTGACTTAGCTCCTATGCTACTGTGACATCTGTCATGCGACTGCGATGCACAAGTTGACGATCCTACGCGATTGTGGACAATCTCTGCGATTTGGAAGTGCAAATCTCCTCCTAGTCCAATTCTTTCTACGTGATCGCAAGACTTAGTTCCACAATCACGACGCGCTGTTGTGCATAAGAAAATTAACAGCTGCAACATGTTCTAAAGTACAACAAAACTACCCAAAAACTCATCCGAGCCCCCAGGACCCCGTCCAATCATCCTAACAAGTTTGTATATATACCCTATACAAACTTGTCCAAAGGCCCATAACACTAAAAATGTCATAACACCAAGAATCAAGCATCAAACCAAAAATATCAAACTTTCTTAAGTTCAAATTTTAACTTTCAACTAAAAGTGTCGAATCAACGTAGGGCCACCCACCAAACATACATAAAAGTCCAAAATCGTCATGCGAACCTATCAAAACCTTCAAATCACTAATCCGATCTCATTTACCCATAATATTAGCTTTGATAACTCTTCCAACTTAAGACTTCTATTTAGGAAATAACTGTTCCAAATCACTCTCGTACCTCTCGAGAACCAAATCTATATCTACAAGTCATAAAACACCAAGGCAACCTACGAGAGGCATCAAGTAGAAAAATGAGATTCTAAAATTTAAAATGATTGACCAGGTCATTCAAATTTATGTACAAAAACGTAATTGTTACAACAAACCTGATCATTTAATCTAAAAAAAACAAAATGTATGTTCCGTTATAATTGGTTAAACTACACTAATAGTGTAAGATTCTTTATTTTGTTAGTATTTAAACTAATTATTTTATAATGATATCTCTTTTCTTTTTCCGATCTTTTTGGCTTAGTAATATTGACTGCAGTCCATTCAAGAAAGGGAATCTTGCCTCCACCGACCAGATAAAATAAAGTAAAAAAAGTTGCTCTTTGGAATTAGATTCGATTCTCAAATTTGGCCAATAAAATGAGCATAGAATAGTGACAACCGGTTCCTTCGAGGTCCACTGGTCGACAAACCCGTTAATTGATGTATAAAGTGGTGCAAAGGAATAAGTACAATCTCGTTGATGAAGAAACTATCACTTCAAAATCAGAAAATCATATTTTTTTCTTAGCACAAATTACTAGGAACAAAAAACAACTGAACTTCAATAGCTATGAGGCTAAAATATAACCATTACAGTGCTGTTCAAATTGTAATTAACTTCTTGATCTGATGTTTTTTAGGAGTTGAAATAGAAAACAAAAAGGAAATGAAGCCCAAACCTATTTTTTGGAATGTGGTTTAGTTAGGGTGTTTTTGTAAGCACAACAACCAATGAGATAAACCCATATGAGAATCACCAAAGTTATGATGAGAATGAGATTAGATTTCCTCCATTCTTTTCTGAGGTTTCCGAGTAAGCCAGCTTTGCAAGAATCACAATTATAACATAATTGGCTAGGGTCATTGTTCCAGATGGAGCAATCAGCATCTACTATTGCGTTTGTTGGGTTAGTCCACAGGATTGGGGTCATATACTGGTATCCACAGATTGTTGGAGGCTTACAACATCCAGACTGCAATTTAGGAAGAAAAAAGGGAAAATGAGAATAAAAGCTAATAGTAGTAAATTTTCCAGGTAAAAATTACTTAATCAACTAGAAAAGAATGACACGTTTCTACTATTGAAAATAATTCAACTTGAAACTCTTTATTTTACTCATTTTATCCTTAATGAGAAGCTTCTATGATCACACAAATGTGATGGCCCCACAAAGCTTTTAAGATCACAAGTTTCAAAAACCTTCTTTTTTTAAAAAAAAAATCTGTGTCCAGTCAAACTACGTCATCTAAATTGAAACAGATGGAGTAGTTTAAAAGCTAAATAGTAGGGTAGGGTCAAATTTCCTGCAGAGCCGCTTGAAATACACAAAAGATGCTTAGATGGTTGTCAAATTCTATCTTTTATTCTAAAGTTGAAAGGCAACATATGTGAGTGTGACACTAGTTAAAGGGCCAAACAAACATCGCCTAGAAGCAAAAGCTGGCAAGCAAGTATGTAAAAACCTTATTTTAGTACATCTTTTATCTTTTACTGTAAATACAGTCTAATCTTAATTATTCCAGATTGACTAAGTGTGGTAAAGTCTTGAGCAGAATTCTCTAATGAAATAAATGAAAGTTCCTAGAAGAACTATGAATGTGAAATTCCTAATAAAATTGCAGCCATATATACGTCACTCCCCCACACAATTACAGATCAGCAGCAATTTACCTGAATAGGGGAAAGATCAGCAGCAAAGAAGTGTTCAGCAGTGACATACTGATTGTTAAGTCTAGGACAAATACCAGAGTCAGCCAAACATGCCCTAATATTTCCCCAGTTATCAGCATTAGTAATATGATCCCTCAACCAGTAAGAAAATCCTCCAAGCCTGTACTCACGGTATGCCCTTCCGGGGACCATATAGGAGCCAGTTGGGCCCGTGACGACAAAGGCGAGCACGAGGAGTACGAGGAGAAGGACGATGAGCATCGCCATGCACACCAGGTAAACACCTAGAAGGCCTTCCTTTTTCCAGTAAGCTCCGACAAAGCCAGTCAACGAGACTAACATGATGGCGATTCCGATGAAGACGACCGGCCATCGGAGCCAGTGGATGCATTCGTTGTCGGGCTTTGAAGCTAGCCAGGTGCCTGATGCGATTATAGGGATGGAACACATGAATGCCAAAAAGTTCAAGAATGCTGTTATGTTATTGCTCAAATTACCCATGCTGCTAATTATTTTCGTTTGTAGCCTTGGAGAGAGTTGTTTGTTTTTTAGCGTTGGAGTTATAGGCGTATAGCTAGAGAGGAAAAAAAAATAGGGGAAAGTGTGTAGTATCTTTTTTGGAAGGAAGATGCGGTGAAGACACCCGTAGTTCTACTTATAGAACTGATAAGTGGCGCTTTCAAATAAAATAAAATGATAAATAAGGCATACGCGTAAATACTACCAAGTCAGAGACAAATATAAACGGTTAATAACTTTTATAGAGAGGAGATTTTTGTAACTTGTGAACTTAAATAGGCAATAACATTTGTGTGGTTATAAAATTTTTAAAATTTATAATTTTAAACAAAGGCATATGTTTACCCTAAAATTCGAATAACAATTAAACTTATATTGTGGTTTTAAGGATATATGATTTCGTTCAATACCAATTGATAAACAAAAAAATAAACAGATGAATTATGCAATAAAATAAATCAAATCAGTGTGCCTCTATTTGAGATAGTCTCGAGATGGTATAGCAAGTACAGTAAGCAAATAAATCAACTCTGATGAACAGTAAGTTAAATAGGTAGCAAGAAAGTAACGAGCGTATATGTTTTTCTCAATGAGCAATGAATGATCACCAATGTGTTTTTCTCAGTGAGCAATGAATGATCACAAATGAATGGAATTCCTCTTTATATAATAGAGGAGTTCTATTTAAGGTACACTTCTAATTATAGTAGGAAATCATATTAACATCTGATTAACCGCCATAAATTGATCCGTTCCGAGATTCATGCCACGATCCTCGAGAGATCGCGGATATCTCTCCCTTTCCGTTATAAAGCTATGTCGATGTGACTCGGAGCCTGTCTCTTTCAGGCCTCAATTGATGTCGACCTTGATCTGAAAAGAGGCTTCGATTTCGGACTTGACGTCCTAGATCTTCGACGTGACATTCCTATCTCGACCAAATAGTGAAATTGGGTAGCCCCGATTTCTGTCGTATACAGATAGTCCCCGCGTTTCTTAGAGTAAAATGATAAGAAACGACTTGAGCCTCGATTTTCTAAAGACATCGATAGTGATGTCATCCTCGTGACGTAGGCGATGGAGGTGACTGAAACGTCCCGTCGGTACAGTTCCCCAAACCATT
>ML428887.1:0-22500 GCA_005239525.1 Nicotiana knightiana | reverse complement strand
CAAAAAGGCGAAGGTCCAAGCTGACAAGTCCATAGCCATGTATTGGGTTGATGCCGAAACTTCCCAAACTCAGCTGAGGGAGGCCACCGATCGAGTGTGATGGAGTACTGATATGGCTATGTGCCAATCTCGGAGGGAGACCCTCAAGGAAATTCATGCTCGATGTTTTGACCTCTCCGATGAGATAGCCCAAGCTAAGGTGCTTGAAGCCGATGCTAGGTTGCTTGCCTCCTCCGATGATGATGACGATGAAGGCAGTAAAGGCGGATCCGATAATGGAGAGGGGCCCGAAAGGGAAGCTGCCCTCGAGGAAAAAGTCAACCCCAAGCATAGTAAGGACTTTATTTTTCCTTTTCTTCTTTTTGTAAGACCTTCGTCGGTATTTTGTACATATTTTTGTTCAAACATATATATAAAGAAATTTTTCTTCTGAATTCCTTCTCAAATTTTGTCTTCAAACTTGCTTTATGCCTTGTAAAATTTTAGCATATTTTTATGCCTTGAACAATATGTTTGAGGCTTTGGTTTTAGGTGACTTGATTGAAGTCATAATAATACTTCTTTTATAGTCGAGTTCAAGTAAAACATGAACCCGAAGCAATTAGAACCCTTAGGTTTGTATTGAATAATAATGGGTCCTCGATCTGTAGTCGAGTAAGTTTTTATTCAAACTCGAGATAGTGGAACCCTTAGGTTCGAATCGAGTGAGAACGTGTTCTCGACCTCTAAGTGTATTGGACCTTAGGATCTTTGAATCGGACCTATATGGCCGTATATAATGGATTTTTCCTCTCTTTCGGCTTAAAGACTTTGTAAAAAAAATTTATGCCTTAGCATGTATTTTTTACCCATTGGGTTTTTTCAGGGTTTGTTATTGATCGGAACCCCCTTTACCTTTTGTGCCTTAGCACAAATTTGTATTTGATTAATTTGATATCTCTCAAGGTTTTTCGAGGGCTGATATTATCGAAGCCCTTTGGTTATTTTGCCGAGGTAGCCTTTTTTAACCGGCTTTCAAATAATTCAAAGGCCTATTTTTGTTGCGGGATTCGGATGTCTCCAAGTCGCGTTAATTTGGTCGTAGCCTTTGGGTATGACACTTGGTCTTATTTCCCAATAACACTTCGAACTTGCTCGAAGTGTTAGTCCCCGAGAAGGACGGTCTTGGCCTATAAATCAAGGGATGCCTCTTTGTTATCTTATGGTTTCGAGTTTGGATAATTCGAACATGTCAATTTTCGACAGCAATCCCCGAGTAGGGGGTCGATCGTTCAAGGTGTGGTTGCACTTCGTTCCTTGGGCCATTTTCATGGAAAATCATAAGTATGGAGCTTGTAAAGTAGAAATTTTTTGTTGAAGCACCAGATATTTGATAAGGAAAAGTACTTCTTTGAATAGTTCATACATTCGTACATGGTTTTCCACTGGGGCTCGACTAATCTATATGGACATGGTTCATTCGACCGTTTGGCCCATTACAATATTTTCCTATCGAAGCCCTTTTGAAAAGAAGTAGTTTTCCTTGAAAATAAATCATCAGAGGGTGATACCCCCCAGTATTCGAGGTTAAATGTAAGGAGACCTCGGATACTCTAAGTCAGCACGAACAATGGTTGCCTCGTTAAAAACCTTGCCGGAAAAACCCATTTGGGATAAAAATTGGTCGAAGGGAAAAAGAGTGCAACGCATGCTTTAGGGTCCTAATATCTTCCTGCTCGATGATAACTCCAATATTTTGCTTGAATACCTGAAAATAAGTTAGCGTAAAACGTAAACAAAAAAAGAGAAGGTCATACCTTAACAGTAATATCTCTTGAGGAGTGAGATGTTCCAATTATTTGATAATTGCTCGTCGTTTATCGTGCCCAACTTGTAAGATCTCTTTCAAACGATATCGAGGACTTGATAGGGTCCTTCCCAATTTGGGACGAATTTCCCTTCATTAGGATCTCGAGTGTTGATGGTGACTTTCCTTAGGACTAAGTCCCCGATTATGAAGTGGCGAAGGTTAGTTCTCTGACTATAATATTTATCAATGCGTTGTTTTTGCACAGCCATCCGAATGAGGGCAAATTCGCGTTTCTCATCCAATAGTTCAAGGCTAGTATTCATAGCCTTGTGATTTGATTCTTCCCTTGTATGTCAAAATCTGGCGTCGGGTCCCCCGACTGCGACTAGAATCAAGGCTTCGGAGCCATACACTAAGGAGAACGGGGTTTTCCTCGTACTTGAATTCGATGTTGTTCAATATGCCCAAAGGACTTCGGGTAGGATTTCTCTCTATTTTCCTTTTGCGTCGTTCAACCTTTTCTTCAGATTCTGAATGATAGTTTTGTTTGTTGACTCGGCCTGTCCATTTCCACTTGGATGATATGGTGTCGATAAGATCCTTTTTATTTTATGCTCTTCGAGAAACTTTGTTACCTTGCTGGCGATGAATTATTTTCCGATGTCGCATACTATTTCGGCAGGTATCCCGAATCGGCATACGATGTGATCCCAGATGAATTCTATAACTTCTTTTTCTCTGACTTTCTCGAAGGCCTGTGCTTCAACCCAGTTACAGAAATAATCAGTCATAAACAAAATGGATTTAGCTTTACCTGGGGCCGATGGCAGAGGGCCGACGATATCCATCCCCCATTTCATAAATGGCCATGGGGATAGGACCGAATGAAGTTAATCTTCGGGATGGTGTATCATTGGTGCATACCTTTGGCATTTATCACATTTTCTAGCAAACTCCTTAGTTTCCTTTCCATACTATCCCAATAGTATCATGCTTTGATGATTTTGTGAACTAGTGATTTGGCACCAGAGTGGTTCCCACAAGTACCTTCATGAACTTCTCGTAGGACATAATCGGTGTCTTCTGGTCCCAAGCATACTGCTAATGGCCCGTCGAACGTCCTCCTGTACAACCGTCGAACGTCCTCCTGTACAATGTTCCATCTTCAATCAGCGTGAACCGAGAAGCTTTTGTTCATAGGGCCCTCGATTCTTTAGGGTCCAATGGGAGCTTTCCGATTTTCAAGTACTCGATATATTTATTCCTCCAATCCCAAGTTAATCTTGTGGAGTTTATCTCAGTGTGACCTAATTCGATCACGGATCTCGAGAGTTGAACGAAAGTCCCGGAGCTAATTTTGCCGTCCTCGACTGATGATCCCAAATTGGCAAGAGCATCGGCTTCACTGTTCTGCTCTCGAGGTACATGCTGCAAAGTCCATTATTTAAAATGATGCAAAGTCACCTGCATCTTGTCCAAATACCTTTGCATTCTATCCTCTCGAACCTCGAAGGTTTTGTTTACTTGGTTTACTACTAGCAGGGAGTCGCACTTCGCTTCAATGACTTCTGATCCCAAGCTTTTAGCTAGTTCAAGACCTGTAATCATGGTCTTGTACTCGACCTCATTGTTAGTCAACTTAGAAGTTTTGATGGATTGTCTAATAGTGTTGCCCGTTGGTGGCTTCAAAATGATGCCTAGCCTGGACCCCTTCACATTCGAAGCGCTGTCTGTAAAAAGGATCCACACCCCCGATGATGTACCCGATTTCAATAAAAGTTCCTTTTCAACTTCGGGTACGAGGGTAGGTGTGAAGTCGGCCACGAAGTCTGCCAAAATTTGAGACTTGATGGTCGTTTGGGGCTGATATTCGATATCGTACCCACTAAGTTTGATGACCCATTTGTCCAATCGGCCGACAGTTCGGGCTTATGCAAAACATTACGAAGTGGGTAAGTGGTTAACACACATATGGGATGACATTGAAAATATGGTTTCACCTTCATAGAGGTGCTTATTAGAGCAAGTGCTAGTTTTCTAAGTGTGGATATCTAGTTTATGCTTCTCCTAGAGTTCGACTTACGTAATAAGCAGGAAATTGTATACCTTTCTCTTCTCGAACTAGGACACCACTTACCGTAATTTCTGAGACTGCCAAGTACAAGTAGAGTTTTTCATCTACCCTTTTGAGTATAAAGCAATGGTGGGATCAAGAGGTATAGTTTCAATTCTTCTAATGCCTGTTGGCATTCCGGGGTCCAGGAAAAATCGTTCTTCTTTTTTAGTAGAGAGAAGAATATATGGCTCTGATCCGACGATATTGAGATGAATCGGCCTAAGGCAGTTATCGGCCCTGTCAGCCTTTGTACGACTTTAACATTGTCCACGACGGTGATGTCTTCGATAGCCTTGATTTTATCGGGGTTAATCTCGATTCTTGATGCGACACTATGGAGCCAAGGAACTTGCCCGAACCAACCCCGAAAGCACATTACTCGGGGTTGAGCTTCATGTTGTATTTTCTCAGTATCTTGAATGTTTCCTGCAAATGTGTCAAATGGTCCTCTACGCGCAGGGACTTAACTAGCATGTTATCAATATATACTTCCATTGACTTACCTATTTGTTCTTCGACAATTTTATTTACTAGGCATTGATAGGTAGCTCCTGCGTTTTTTATCCCAAAGGGTATTACGTTAAAATAATATGGTCCATACTTGGTGATAAATGAAGTCTTTTCTTGGTCTTCTAGGTTCAGTTGAATTTGAATATACCCGGAATAGGCGTCGAGAAAAATAAGGATATTGTGGCTGGCCGTGGCATCGATCATGCAATCTATGTTAGGTAATGGAAAAGAATCTTTGGGGCGTGCTTTGTTCAAATCATTATAATCTACACACATCCTAAGTTTGTTTCCTTTTTTGGGACTTCGACTACATTGGCTAACCATTCGGGATATTTTACCTTCCGAATGGACCCTATTTTGAGAATTTTAGTTACATCGTCCTTGATGAATGCGTGCTTTACCTCGGACTGGGGCCTTCTCTTTTTCTTCACTGGCCTGAACTTTGGGTCCAGGCTCAATCGATGTGTTGTTATCTCTGGTGGGATCCCTGTCATTTCTAAATGGGACCAAGCAAAACAATTTATGTTATCGATCAGGAATTTAATAAGCTTTTTCCTGAGTTCGGGGCTCAAACCCGTCCCTAGGTATACCTTTCTCTCGGGCAGGTACTCGATCAATATAACCTATTCCAACTCTTCGACTGTTGATTTGGTGGCATCGGATTCTTCGGGAGCAATGAAGGTTCGACGAGTCAAAAAGTCTTCATATTCTTCTCTCTCTATTTCATGATTCCCCGATTCAGTCGAGGCTGGTGGCTATGATTTCTATTTGGCTTCTTGTTTCCTTTTGATGTCCAGTCCTTTTGATGTTGACAACGTCGATATCGGTGTTACCTCATCGACCGTGAATATTTCCTTTGTATCATGTTGCTCCCCCTACACTATTTTTACCTCGTCCGACGACGGGAATTTCATCATTTGGTGGAGGGTCGAAGGGACCGCCCTCATGTTGCGAATCCAAGGCCTCTTGAGTAGGGCGTCGTACCTCATGTCGCCCTCGATTACGTGGAACTTGGTATCTTGGATAGTTCTATCCATGTTCACCAGTAGGGCGTTCTCTCCTTTAGTTGTTTCACTAGCCATATTGAAACCGTTCAAGACCGGAGCTGCAGGCACGATTTGATCTTGTAGGCCGAGCTACTCCACGACCCTTGATTTTTCGAGCTACCTGGATCCACTAAAACACGCTTAACTTGAACTTTATTTAGTAAGATAGAAATTACCAGAGCGTCGTTGTGAGGTTGAGAAATTCCTTCTGCTTCCTCGTCGTTGAATGATACGGTGCCTTCTGGCACATAATCTCGGGTCTGTTTTTCTCTAGTAATTGATACCTTAGTCCGTTTGAACACGGGCCCTTGTGGGATATTGACCCCACTAACGATCATATGGATTACATGTTGGGACTCCTCCTATTCATTTTTCATGTTGGCGCCCTTTTCTCTGAAATGATTCTTGGCTCGATCATTTAGGAACTCTCAAAGGTGGCCCTCATTGAATAAACGGTCTACCTCCTCTCTTAATTAACTGCAATCCTCGGTCCTGTGACCGTGCGCCATGATATTTACACATCAAATTGGGGTTTCTTTGGGAAGGATCGGTCTGTATGGGCCTGAGTCATCTTGTATCTTTGATTCTTCCAATTGCTGATACAATGTCTGATGCATCGACACTAAAATTATATTCTGACAATGGAGGTGCCTCTGTGGGGTCGGCATACTTATCAAAACCACCTTTGCTCATAAGTCCCCGAGAATTCTGTCCTCATCACTTCTTCGATCGTTCCGGGCAGAATTCTGTCCTGGGCCGATGTTCCTGCGATCTATGAATAACGGTTGATATAGATCTTTGTTCGACTGTGGCTCCCTGTCAAAGTCCCTCTGATTTTTAGCTTCTGGCCTGTTTGGATGAACTGAACTATAGGGAGCTCCTAATTGGTCATCCTCGACCCTATTCTTCGATTGGTACCGATTGTGTACATCGGCCCAAGTTACCGCCGGATATTCGATCAAATTTTGCTTCAGTTGACGTGATGCTATCGAACTTCGTTCGTTCAATCCCTGGGTGAAATCTTGAACGGCCCAATCATCTGTGCCTGGTGGCAACTCAATGCGTTCCATTTGAAATTGGGATACGAACTCCCTCAGCATTTCATTATCCCTCTGTCTTACTTTGAAAAGGTATGATTTCCTTGTCGCAACCTTTATGGCCCCGGCATGCGCTTTTATTAAAGAGTCTGCTAACATGGAAAATGGGTCAATAGAATTTGGCGGTAGGTTGTGGTACCAAATCATTTCCCTCTTCGATAATGTCTCTTTGAACTTATTCAATAAAACATATTCAATCCCAGCGTCTTCCAAATCGTTACCTTTGATGGTGCATCTATAGGAGGTGACATGCTCGTTGGGATCGGTGGTCCCACTGTACTTAGGTATATACGGAATACGAAACTTTTTGGAATGGGCTTCGGATGCGCACTTGGGGGAAACAGCTTTTGTAAAAACAAAATTTGATCCATCCGTTTCAAAATTGGCGGAGCCCCCAGTATATGATCAACACGGGAGTTGTACGCCTCCACTTTCTGATCATTAGCATCAATTTTTTTCTCCCGACATGATCCTTTTGGTGAGTTCCTCGAGCATTTTCATTATTGCATGATCCGTCCCTGATTCATTATTATTCGACCTCTCCGGTACTGGCTCGGTGCGGCATGTGGCTTCTGGTTTGACCCCACTCGGGGATCTATGTTGACTCTGTAGTTGTGCAATAGAGGCTTGCTGAGCCTGTAGCATTTCGAATATTACCTAGAGACAAACTCATTCATCTTTTCTGCCCTGTGCACCTTGGCTACTAGATCGGCCTTCTCTACATACGCTCCTTTCGGGGTCTGCGCTAATATCTACGTTTAAAGAAACGTACGAACTAACGTCTACTGGGTTGGCAACCGGTGCTCCCCCGAGATCATCCTGCGGTACCTCGACTCCTGGAGCATTTACATTGTCGTTTTTCCCGTGAAATCCGAGTCCATTATCACCATGTGTGGGTTCGTTTTGTGAGTTTGACATGTTTTAACCTGAAAGCAAAGATACTTGACAAGAACAAGCATAAAATAGTGTGTGCTATCAGAATCAGCAATGAACAATCACTATTATCTTTAGCCCCACGGTGGGCGCCAAATTGTCTACCCTAAAATTCAGATAATAATTAAACTTATATTGTGGTTTTAAGGATATGTGATTTCGCCCAATACCAATTGATAAACAAGAAAATAAATAGATGAATTATTCAATAAAATAAATCAAACAAGTGTGTACGCAAAGCCTCGACCTCGATTTGAGATAGTCTCGAGGTGGTATAGCAAGAACAGTAAACAAATAAATCAACTCTGATGAACAGTAAGTGAAATAGGTAGCAAGAAAGTAACGAGTGTATATTTTTTCCCAGTGAGAAATGAATGATCACAAATGAATGGAATTCCTCTTTATATAATAGAAGAGTCCTATTTAAGGTACACTTCTAATTATAGTAGGAAATCATTTAACAGCTGATTAACTCCCATAGATTGATCCGTTTCGAGATTCAAGATTGATTTAAATTGCCTAGCAATTGGGACGTAACTCACCTCAAAAAGTATTACTGCTGATGGATTCTCTCAATACTGAAAGTATGTGTTGCATTATTTTTCCTTCAGACCGGTTTTTGTTACAATCGGATTTTTCTAGCAAGGTTTTTAACGATGCAGCAATGGAAATAATACTACGAAAGAAGTGTCACCGACTAGGTTAAGACTTTTAAATGACAAGACATTGAAATGATAAACCTCTTTGGGATGTTTATATAATCTTTGGATCAATGGCAAGTTCCTAATGGGAAGCAAACTTGAAATCTAACCAAAGAATATTTAACCGTTCACGAGTTATTTCCACCAATGCCACGACAATTGGGGACAACGAGAACCGGGAAAAATAAAGTCTCGTCGGGAACGGGACTACATGACCATCGTCGTAGAAATAAGTTTGTACAAGTTAGCCACATGTATTGGAAGCTTCTTTTTTCCTTTAGCAAATGAATTCTTATGTACTTCTAAAGATAGAAGAAATAAAATAAAGTCTTTTTATTTTTTTTATCTTGTTTCTTGTCCCAACGAAGAGTCGATTTTATCATTTTAAAGTTTAAAAAAAACATCAAATGCTTGTGCCAGAATGAACATGAGACGTGCTCTTCAAGAGATTCGTAAACAAAAGAGGGCTCTCTTTTTTGAAACCCTTATAGTAAAGGGTTGATTCTGGAATAATTTATGCCCGGAACCAAAAGCTATCGGATGAAATTATGCTCGAAGCTTAAACTAATTCAAGACAAAGAGAATGTATTTTGCACAATACGAAAGTCTTATTTATTTATCAAAGTGGAAAACTCACTGAAAAGTTTGGCATAACTACAAAGTACAAAAAAAACAAAAGGAAAGGAAGAAAAAATCAAAGCATTATTGTCGCCAGAGCCGAAGAGAGAGAGATCTACGCCTCCCCCCCCTTCTCCGGTGAAAGAAGGCGGATCAACTTCGGGGCCTGGACCTTCATTGTCATCTTCTTCAACCTCCCCTTCGGTTGCCAAGTATTCAGAACCGGTGTTAGAAGGGTTAGTTACACCAGGACAAGCGGGAAAATTTTCTCGGGCAGTTAGCTCCAGTTCTCGGGCCTTGACGATGCTTTCTTTGACATCTTCCAAGGTTTTTCTCCTCAAATTGTACATAGCATAAGTCTTTTCAAACATGAGGGAATCATCTTGGTACTGGAGCTTTGCTTTAAGTTTGTCAACCTCGGCCTGAAGGTCGTCCCTCTCGAATCTCATGGAACCGAGGCTAGAATCAAGATCACGAGATGTAGATAGATGAATCCGGTTTTGCTCCATGATCTTATTAAATCTTTCTTCCATTTTGTCCCTCTTATCCTCGGCGTCATTGGCCTCCTCGATTTTGGATATCAAGGTTGCCTTTAAGTTATTCACTTGTTTCTCGAAGGCAGACTCACGCTCGGCAGCAGGAAGCACAGTATCTTGGATCTCAGCCACTTAGCCTTAGCCTCTTGAAGTTGTACATGTAATTGAGTGGCTTCTTGTTTGTGGGCCATCATTTCTTGTTCACTTTGTTGCAGCAGGAACTGAAGCTCGCTTGCCTCAGCAGCTTTTGCCTCCAACACCGGGAGTCACACAACAAGTTGGTCCCTTTCAGTCAATAGTTGATCCCTTTCAGATGAGAGTCCTTGCTTATCAAGGATCAATATCTGCAGGCCCTCGAAAGCAAGAAAGTTGACCTGTAAAAAAAAAGAAAAATAGCAAAATTAGAATTCCTATTGCAGTAGATAAATGGAAAGAAAGTTGTAAGAAGACAAGTACGGTACTGTTGCCACATTGTGCATAGAATTATTCAACAAGCACTTCGTACAGTGCCCAGTAAATTATTGTGGGTTCTTTAAATTGTTTCAGTACCTTACTCGAAAAGGAGCATATTTTCTTCCTATGTTTCTCTGAGGCCAGCGACTTCAGGTAGTTAGCAAGTTCCATCGACTTGGACAGTAGATGGCACTCCTTTGAAACCGAAAGAGTAGAACTCATCCCCCCTCGGGATCTGGGGAAGGGGTGAGTAATTGAGCTCCAAATTCCCATGGTCGAGAGATCGGGGAGGAGAAGCACCCCCCTCTCGAACGTCTGTTGCCGGTGGAGGAGGTGCAATGGGTGCTGGTGGAGAAAGTGCAATTGGTGTTGAGGGTGTGAAGTTATTGGCGTTAAAGGTTGAGAAGCAGTTGCGGTAGGAGCATCGCTTATTATTGGTTGCTTATTTTTCGAAGGCAGAAAAGGATTGGGGTCCGAGATCCTTGGACCACATACAGCAACGAGGATTGGAAAGCGAGATTCAACATCCTCTAGTATATCCATCTCACCCCCAAAGTGCTTGGACCCCATATGCGGACAGTTTTTGAGCTCTCTCGACTGAGCGTCCGGTTGAGCTGATGAAGTTATTTTTCTCCTTTGGAGGGGAGACACTTCATCACTGGAATCTCCACCTTCCACAACAACCATTGTGTCCAGCTCGATTGTTGCTGTGTTATTTCTTATTTTGAGCCCCAATTGAGGATGAACGCTACTTGTTTGGTTGCTTGTTCTTTGGTTGGGGACTCTGAGAGAAAGCACCTTCACTGTAAGTAGGTCCATGTGCACTGCTTCGAGCAAAGGCACTTTGTAGCACCCTCATGGCTTCCTCGGGGTCGGTTAAAATGTCGACCTCAGGGCAGGTGACGGAGCCCCGCAAAAGTCTTGAACCAAGCAAAAAATGAAGTTAGCAAATTTATCTACGTTCATAATAGAAAAGGAAGAAGGATTCGATTTACCATGGTTCTTGGCCTTCCACCCATATTTCGGAGCCATCTGCTTCCATCGATGGGATTATAGTGTTATACTTTCCAGAATCTTCTAAACCCACTGGTCCAGGCCTTGAACCTGTAGTCGATTCCACCGTGTATTTGAAACAAAATAAACGAAGAGGTCAATAATAACGGAAAATAATATTTTCACGAAGAAAAGAAATGAATCAAAAACTTACGAAAATGGTTCCACGACTCAAGAAAAGGTAGAGTTGTGGCCGGGATGATGTCTCTGGTGGCGATGATGAAAAATCACTCCATCCATCCGCGATCATTGTCATCGTCCATGCTGGTGAGAAGAGATTGATAGTCGCGTTTGTTGAAATGTATTACTCCCCCATGGAAAACTTTAGGGGAATAGAGATTCATCATATGTGCCAGGATTAGGGTTTCCCCAGTATCCGTGCACAATTGGTGAAGGCAATCCACCATTCGCCATATAGATGGGCCTACTTGTGTTAATCAAACCTGATACTAATGGTAGAATTTAAAAATTACGGGGACGATCCCTTCATTCGACCCTAGGGAAAATGGGCCCAAGGTGAAGGGATATGTTTATACATATGTAAAACCTTCCTTGGTGAAGGCAAAACGCTCTATCAATATCCGGAGCGAGGATGTTAAGGTTTGGGCAGTTGCAGTTCTCCTTCACAGTAGGGATACTGGAAAGGAGAATAGAGGAGGGGTACCTACTAACAGCCCAAGTCCGTAGAGACGCAAATGGGGCTTTCTCTTGGAAGTCTTTAGTGGTATTAAAGTGTTTTCATATGATGGTGTTCACAATGGGAGGCACAAATTCGGCATCAGCATCCTTGTTTCTCTTTGGTCCTCTACCAAAGAAAAGGTCAGATTTCCTGAAGGATGCAGTAGAGGAAGCCATTGTAGTAAAGATATAGTAAAACTTTTAGCTAAGGACGTTGAAGGAGATGGAAAACTCTCTAAGAAAATGTAGAGTAAGTGCAAAGAAGAAGAAAAAGAAGGGTTTATGAAAAATAACCTTGGAAGTAAAAAGTAAAGTAAAGAGTAGAAGCGAAGATATAGACGACAAAAATTGTGATCATGATTACCTCGAAAATCGACGAAAATATTTCTAAAATGTGGGGCAACACGTGTTCAGGGTAGTAAAAGAAAGAAGGTGTGCGTCCTTTCAAGCGTAAGAGAGTGTTCAGGAGGTTTCCATCCAAGAAAGGAATCTTCACGAACTTCCCATTGACATAAAGATATGTTATCGGAAAGCATGGGGACTATCGTTATAGAGTACAATTGGTTTAAAATAAATGATCAAAGGGATCTTCACCAACTTCAAATGATAGCATGACGTGCGGAACCAAAGACAGGTAAAAGGTGAATCAAGTAACAACCAGTACCGGGAACAACAACTGCAATTGACATCGGGTGAGCCCCGAAGGGAGCATGGTCAACGGGAGCAAAATCGAATAATTTCCATCGGATAACATTCAATGAAGAATATTCTCTAACATTAAATGGGCAGCCGTTGTAGAGAATATTTGTATTCATGGTCTGTTGTTACATATTCATCAATGACTCATTTATTATCATTTAAGTGGGGCTTGATCCTAGGATCTTGTTTCTCTAGGTATATCTATTAATAGAAGGCTCAACAGACATTGTAAGACACGAAATTCTTAGCAAAACATATGATGTAATTCAGTTTACTCTCAATTAAACAACTTTGTTTTCTTTTTTATATTTCTCTCTTTTATATCCTTGGAGACGTTGAGCTCGGAGTCAGGCTTGCCATGTTCTTCAATTTCAATTGTTAAGTCTTATTTTTTCTTATTTCATTATCACTTTTGGATCAAATCAGATCGCTTGTCTATAAACCACGTAACAAATTCAACTGTACTATTTTATTGGTAAACAATTAGGACTTGGTTTCAAGTAGCCGTCTTCATATACTAGACTCAAGGAACGAAGAGTACACATGCAAAACTCTAAATCATCGTTTCAAAATATGTTTCATCCGCATCACTTGGAATGGACAACATCAAAATTTTATGTTAGTTTGATTGACTTCAATCGTCTATCTTCAAAAACAATAACAATAACAACATATCTAGTGTGGTCTTACAAGTGGGATCTCGAGAGGGTGGGATATACACAGACCACTACCTTCTGGGATAGAGAGGCTATTTTTGGTAGACCCTCGGCTCAAGAAAAGTATTTTCAAAACAAGTTAAAATATTAAATGATTAAGAAAGCTATGATAAAAAACTATAGAACAAAAAGGTATTGACAATAAACAAATAATAAATCTAACCAAAGTAAAATAATAAAATCAGTCATAAAATCAAAGAATAATATAAGTAGCATAAAAATATTAATACTGAATGGAGAAGATAAGGAGAAGGGGGGACAACTTAGGTGCTCTAAACTAGAACTATTGTCTCTTACATAACTAAGAGAAATCACCCAACTACCTACTAATGTTTTTACCTTAATCTTTGACCTCCATGTTCTCATATATATCTAGGGCCTTGTCTTCGCTGAGTTGAAGATGTTCCATATCCTAACTAATCTCTTCTCCCCAATTCAACATGCCGAGAGACTAGTTCTGCTAGTTGGTTCTTGTAGAGCACTGACACTTAATCCTAGAGGGAGTATGATTCATTATTAAAAATTAGAGTTTTAACGATTCACAAGGAAACAAATTAAACCAATCTGAAGGACTTGGTTCTACTTGTTGGTTATTGTAGAATGATGTCACTTATTCCTAGCGAGAGTAGGATTCACTTTTGCGCGGGATAAAACTTTATTTTGGATTTTATGACCTACCAGCCGCTCAAATAATAGAGAATCATGAAGGATCTTTGAAGTGAACTTGGAGACCATGTTATACGTAAGTAATTTATATTTGGATTTTATTTTAAGGAACGAAATATATTTTCCTTATACTTCCTTTATTCTCTATGGTTAGGATATATTTTATATTGTCCTGGTTGATCTCTAACCTTTGCTGGTAATGTGCTTCTATTTATACTTTGAGATTGTTCTCTTGAAAACTTGAGAACCTATATTGAGAATATTGATAGAGAACAAAGCAAGACGAAAATCATGAGAGCAAGAGAGAGATAACCTAGTAGAACCCAATCGTGAAGCTGGAGATTCTATCGATTCTTCATTTTCGCTAGATCTTGTAGTAGGTGTTTTAAAATTGTAATCTTATTTGCTTATTCTAGAAGTATTCTGAGAGATTTTTCTCTGTGAGTAATTTCATGTTGTCACGACCCCAAAATTTCACCTTTAGGACTGTGATGAAACCTAGTCTTTAAGACTAGGTAAGACTAACACATGCTGAGATTCAACATAAATAAACAACCTAGCTATTAAATTAAATTGATAAATGACATAACATAACTGATATGTAACAATGGTCATACGTCCCTAAAACCGGTAGTACGAAGTCATAAGTTCTACTGAAATACATTAAAAATCTCTAAATACAACATTGTTCTGGTATTCAAATGACAGTATTAATCAAAGACAACAGAAGATGGCTCCAAGGCATACGAGCGCGAACAACAGGTATACCTTGAAGTCCCCGCAACTCAAGTTCAGCTCAACTCTCTACCGTCCAACATGATCCGATGTAATTGGATCTTCGGAAAATATGTAGAATCATAGTATGAGTACACCAATATCGGTAACTAATAAGTATCGAGACTAACCTCGGTGGAGTAGTGACGAGGTACAAGTAAAGACACTCACTAGACATAGAAACCCATGCAGAATATTAATATATAGCTAACAATGGAAAGTAAAAGCAATAAATGGCAACAAAGAGTAAACATGTAAGAAAATAGCAATATAATCAAGACACGGTTAAAATACAAGTGAAATCAATTAAGAAAACTAATGACAGTTCAAATAATTAAGTCGTTCCAACACAAGATTTACGACAAAAATCACTCTGAGATACCACACCTCATAATCACAAGTCAAGATCACAAATATTCCTTATGACGGAGCGTTAGCCTTACATTTATTTTAAAAAACAATTTTCCAAAATAGCTTTACGCGCTTTATCCCCCTTATCTCGCCGTGTGTGCCTCGAATGAAGTAATTCTCCTTACAAGCAATACGCGCATAAATACCCTTTATCTCGCCGCGTGTGCATCAATAACACCACCTTTATGCCGGTGTATGCGCATCTCATCACAACACAATAATCAACTCGCACCACACGTGTTCACATGCCGCAACTTTGCCAAAATAATAATACCAATATCACAACAATACATAGTACACGGCTCAACAACAATGTGTAAAAGAATTTCAACAACAACAAATGAGACGGGAAAGATAACTCAACAATGAAAGATGTTCCATGTAACAACAACTTCAATTAAATGCATATAAATAACCTAAGAGTCTAAACTGATCAATTATCACTTATAAGCCTGGGTAGACACTCGTTACCTCGTGTACATGTCTTTCACATAATTCAAATGATGCAATTAGACCAAATCCTACAAGGCAATTTTTCTCACGCAAAGTTAGGCAGGATATTTACCTCAATTAGGACAAATCAACACTCAAAAATAGACTTTCCTTTAAATTTACCTCCACGCGACTCAAATCTAACAAAAAACGAGTTAATAATATAAAAAAATTAAAGAGAAACCTATTTCCTGTAATGAAGTGAAGATCTTTATACAATTCCCCGAAAGTAAACAAAAGTCAACCCCAGGTTCGTCCAATCAATGCCCGAGTCCAAGGGTAGATCTCCACTACCCATCACTCCACGCGTCCATGTATGTATTTTGTTTTCAAATCCAAGTCCGATTTGACTCTCAAATATAAACTTTTTATTTGTCAAAACATAGTCAAAATCCTCCAAAAATTCTCTTAGATTCTCATAATTTAGATGTTAAATCTCATAAAGAGTCATGTTTTGTAACAACGAATGGATCAAAATCACTTACCTAATAGTTTGGTATGAAAATCTCTCCTCAAAATCGCCTCTCATTGAGTATAGGGCTCAAATATGTGATAAGTAAAGCTAAGTCCTGAAATCATATTATTTTGTTCGGCTTAAGAAGTCGCAAATTGCGAACCCCGCAAATGCGACAAGTATATCACAATGTGATACTTGTTGAATAGTGGGGTTGTCATAAGTGTGACTTAGAATTCGCATTGTCTAAGTCCTCCCCTTCCACAAAAGCGAGCATTTTATTACAAATGCAATTTTTCCTAGCCAGGTACCTAATAGCATATGTGATACGTAGTTGACAAAATCGAACTTGACAGCCTCCAAAACCACCTCTGCGATAATTCGATAGGTCGTTTTGAGTACCAGCCCTTATTTCCATGTTGCGAGACCTCTATTAGCTTCATTTTATATTTTTTTTATTTGCGTATGTTGTCCATGTCATTTTCCGAAAAGTTTTTACGTAACGTTTTGAAGAAAAAGTGAGTTTTGGCTTAAAATGGGACTTCAGTTGATCACGGTCAACATCCTTGATAAACGATCTCGGATCGGTGTTTTGGGTTCGGATGATATTTTTGGACTTGTACGCATGTTTGGTTGCGGTCTGGGGTAACCCAAATGCATTTCGGCGCGTTATGTGAACAATTGTGAAAATGAGTTCTAAAGTGAAAATTGGAGGTTGAATTTCGAAACAAATTACATAATCGGGCTTGTGAGTGAATGGGTGATCAATTTTTGGTCCAGATCTCGGATTTTGGCCAAACGAGCTTGGGGTTGACTTTTTTAACTTTATCTAAGATTGAACCTTTTTCACTCATGGATAGTTTCTAAAGCTTATTTTAAATTGTTTGAAAAATATTTGGCTCGATTTGGTTGGTTTGGAGGATTGTTCGAAAGGAAAACCGTGATTAGCTGTTGATTTGGTTGTGAAAAGAGGTAAGTAGTATGTCTAACTCTGATTTGAGAGAATTAGGACTTGTTGGTCTATTTGTTTCATGAGTTATGTGGGAACAACATGTATGCGAGGTGACGAGTGTATGTGTCATGGGTTAAAGCATGTGGGTTGAGCAATTTACTTTCTTGTCATCACTTATTCCATGTTATCTCTTGTTACATGCTTTGATTGCTACATGTTCTTACTTGTTATCGATGCCTTACTTGTTATCTGTCATTTAGCTATTACCTGTTTCGATTTGTTCATTTATCACTCAATATTTTCTTACCTGCTACATGTGCCTGCCTGCATTAATTGTATATTTTCATTGTCTCATGCTTATTACTTGCCTTTGTTGTCCTTTATAACTTGATGCACTTTATTAAGTTATTTCGATTATGTGAGACATTTAGATATTCTTGTATTAATGAATTTTCAAGGTTTGTGATTACAAGTATTGGTTATTCTCCATTGGTATTGGTAGTTCCTTGATGTTTCGTACGTTTCATTCCCCTTTTGTGTTGAGATCACATAATTAGTTGTGTTGAGTGATATATGTTAATAAGTTGATAATGTGAATGAGTTGCACGCCATAACGGTGTTGAAATGAATTGATATTAGGATCGATTTGCATGCTACAAAAGATAATGATATGATATGATATTGGGATCGGGTTGCACGCCGCAACAAATATTGTGATAATGGGATAGGGTTGCGCGCCGCAACAGTAATGATATGATATGATATTCGGATCGGGTTTCACGTCGTAATATATATTGTGATAAATATTGGGATCGGGTTGCACGCCGTAACATGTATTGTGATTATTATTGAGATTGGGTTGCGGGTAGCAACATAGTATGATGTGATGTGGATGTTTGTAGTTGTAGAGTTTTATCTTGGTATTGTGATATGAGACTTGAGATCATGTTTTTATGGGGCTCTCTGGTAGTTGACCTTTGGGTCCGTTTGTATGAGTTTACTACTTTATCTATATTTCTGTATTTTGTTATTATTATTCATACAGGTTTATTGTGAGTATCTTGTCATAGCCTCATCACTACTTCGTCGAGGTTAGGCTCGACACTTACAGAGTACATGAGGTTGGTAGTACTCATCCTACACTTCTTGTGCAGACCCCGTTGTTAGTCCCAACGGTGTGTAGCGGAGTTTGCTCTGATTGAATTGCAAGAGACTTGAGGTACAATTGCTTGGTGTCTGCAGTCCCTGTAGTCCCCTTCTATCTTGTTTTACTATTATTCTAAATTTAGATAGTTATATTTCATTGCAGACCATGTTTGTGGTAATCTAGACACTCATGTATTCGTGACACCTGAATTTATGATATTAATATAGTCTGTGGTATTTATGGATTTATCATATGTATTTCAGTTTTCAACAATCGTTAGTTATTATTGTCACTATTTTCTTTTAAGCTGTTAAAAATGGTCAATTTATTTTCTAACGTTGGCTTGCTTAGCAAGTGGATGTCAGGCGCCATCACGACCTCATTTTGGGCCGTGAAAAGTTGATATTAGTGACCTAGGTGGACTAGGTCTCACGAGTCATGAGCAATCTTAGTAGAGTCTGGAAGATCGGTTCGAAGACGTTTGTATTTATATTCTTGAGGCTATAGGGCTTTAGGAAAATTTCACATCTTTCTTTCTCTATTATGAGATTTTATTCTATCTTTGAGTTTGAATCATTCTATTTTTGTTCTCTCACAGATGGTGAGCACACACACAGCATCCAGAGTCGGACAAGAGCCGGAGCCCCAGGTTGCAGCCACTACTAGAGGTAGGGGTAGGGGTAGGGGCTGGGCCTGAGGTCGAGCTAGAGGTAGAGCTCGGCCTAGAGCTCGTATTGTAGCACCTATCATAGAGCCTTGGATCGAGCATGAGGAGGAGCTCCCTATTCAAACCATTCCAGTTGGACCAGCTCAGGTCCTAGAGGGCTTCATTGCCACCCCCGTACTTCAGGATGCCCTAGCCCGCTTAGTGGGACTTATGGAGAGTGTGGCCTAGGTCGGTGAATTTCCTGTTGAACCAGCCATCTCTCTGGCTAGGGGAGTACCCCAGGGACCTGCTACTCACACTTTGGAGCAGATAGCTCCCATGTGGTTCCCAGCAGGTGGAGTAGTCAACTCGTTATTTCTACCCGACCCAGGGAGAGACCAGCTATGTCGTCAGAGGGATTGAAGAGGATGGACAAGTTCACCAAGATCTTTCCTATTCATTTTGGTGGTACACCTTCTGAGAACCTACAGGATTACTTGGGTCGTTGTCACGAGGTGTTGTGCAACATGGTTATTGTGGAGTTCAACTGAGTCGAATTTGCTGTGTTTCAGATGACCGGTTCTGCCAAGATATGGTGGCAGGACTATGTTCAAGGCATATCAGAAAGTTCACCTCCACTCACTTAAGATCAGTTCTCACATATATTCTTGGAAAATTGCATCCCTTTGACTTCGATAGAGGACTACTGCAGCCATTTTGAGCGCCTTCAGCAGGGTAGCATGATGGTTACGCAGTACGAGACTTGTGGACCTATCTCACCATGTAGTTGTCTTGGTCCTTACATAGAAGGAGAGAGTGAGGACATTTATAGATGGACCTAATTATGGTATCGGGTTGCACATGGACAGAGAGACTGAGGATGATATTTATTTCAACCAAGTTGTAGAGATTGCTAGACAGATCGAGAGGATTCCTGCTCGGGGCAGAGAGGCGGCATCTGAGAAAAGGCCTCACCATTTCGGTTGTTTCAGTGTCACCTCGTCTGGAGGCAGGGGTTCATTTGGTAGAGGCCATCCTCCCAAGCCGATTCAGTCCGCGCTTCAGGTAGCACATGGTGCTCCGGCCATTCATGGTTATTATGGGTATCATCTTTGAACAACCAGTATTCAACACACCTTCAACTCATATTAGTGCACCACCATTATAGAGTTATTAAGGTGGCCATTCAGGTCATTAGAGATTGACTCACACTTAGCAGTTGCACCACTTGAGGGGTTGCTTTTAGCGTTGCGACGCGGGTTATATTAGGATATATTATCTTATATTAAGGAGCAGCAGACCATGATAGGGTACTTATGCCATGATTTTGGAACTATTTGCTCCACCAACCGCCCAGCCAGCTGGAGGCGGGGGTCAGGCAGATAGAGGCTGTGGTCGAGTCATTAGAGGTGGAGGCCAACTAGTTAGAGGTTTTTTGAAAGGCGGAGGTCAGAGTGGTGGGGCTCAACCCCATTTCAATACATTCCCAGCTAGACCTGAGGTAGAGTCATCATTTGCGGTCATCGTAATTGTTCCAATTCTCCATAGAGATGCATCATTCTATTTGATTCGGGTTCTAATTATTCATATATTTCATCCTATTTTGCTTCATATTTGGATATGTCTTGTGATTCTTTGAGTGCTCATGTTTATGTGTCTACGCCTGTTGGGGATTCTATTGTGGTAGACTGGATGTATCATGTTTTTTGGGTCACTGACGGGAGCTATGAGACTAGGCTAGACCTTCTATTACTTGATATGGTGGATTTTGATGTGATCTTGGGCATGGACTAGTTGTCTCTTTATTGTGCTATTCTGGATTGTCACGTCAAGACTGTGACATTAGCCATGCCGGAGTTTCCACGATTAGATTGAGAGTGACTCCTGGTCTTTCCACTAGTAGGATGATTTCTTATGTGAAGGCTCGTCGTATGGTCGAGAAGGTGTGTTTGGCATATTTGGCCTATATCTGTGATACTAGTGCGGAGGTTCCTTCCATGGATTCAGTACCAGTTGTGAGCGAGTTCACAGAGGTGTTTCCAATAGATTTTTTTGAGGTTCCACCCGATAGAGATATCAATTTCTACATTAACTTGATTTCGGACACTTATCCTATTTCTATTCCACCATACCATATGGCCCTTGTTGAGTTGAAAGAATTGAAGGAGCAGTTGCAGGATTTTCTTATAAGGGATTCATTAGGCCTAGTGTCTCGCCTTGGGGTGCGCCGTTGTTGTTTGTGAAGAAGAATGAGGGGAAAATGAGGATGTGTATAGATTATTGGTAGTTGAACAAGGTCACTATCAAGAACAAGTATCTGTTGCCAATGATTGACGACTTATTTGATCAGTTTCAAGGTTCCAAGGTGCTTTCGAAGATTGACTTGAGATCTGGCTACCATCAATTTAAGAATAGGCATCAGATGTCCCTAAGATAGCTTTTTGGACTCGATATGGTCACAACGAGTTTTTGGTGATGTTGTATGGCTTGAATAATGCCCTAGAATCCTTTATCGATTTGATGAACTGAGTGATCAAGCCCTATCTAGATTCCTTTGTGATCGTCTTCATTGATGATATTTTGGTTTACTCTTGCAATTGAGAGGATCATGAGAAGCATCTTCGGGTCTTACTACAAACTTTGAGGGGTCGTCAGTTATATGCCAAGTTTTTGAAGTGTGAGTTCTGATTGGACTTGGTTGCCTTTTTCGGCCATGTTGTATCTTCCGAGGGCATTAAGGTGGATCCTAAGAAGATAGAAGAAATTCAATACTGGCCTAGTCATACTTCAGCTATAGAGATTCAGAGCTTTTTAGGTTTGGCGGGTTATTATCGCCGGTTCATGGAGGAGTTTACATCTATCTCAGCCACATTGACCAAGTTAACCTAGAAATGTGATTTTTTCAGACGATCCAACGGGTGTGTGTTGAGCTTTCAGAAGCTCAAGACTGCATTGACTACAACCCCAATGTTGGTGGTGCCTACAAGTTCATGCGTACACCGTGTATTATGATGCATCGCATATTGGTCTTGGCGTAGTGTTGATGCAGGGTTGTAGGGTGATTTCCTAAGCATATCGGAAGTTTAAGGTTCATGAGAAAAATTACCATGTGCATGATTTGGAGTTAGCATCCATTTTTCAAGCACTAAGGATTTGGTGGCACTGCCTTTACAACACTCCATGTGAGGTCTATACCGACCGTCAGAGTCTCCAACACATGTTCAAAGACTATGATATCACCATATTATATCATTCAAGGAAGGACAATGTAGTGGTTGTTTCATTGAGTAGGAAGACTGAAAGCATACACGGTTTGGCATATTTACCGGTAGTGGAGAGGCCACTAGATATGGATATTCTGGCCTTGGCTAATTGATTTGTGAGATTGGATGTTTCGGAGCCTAGCCGGGTTCTTTCTTGTGTTGTGGCACAATCATTGTTGTTGGAACGTATCAAGGCTCGCCAGTTTGATGATCCTCACTTATTGGTGTTGATAGAGCTAATCCTTGAGGAGGCTTGATGCGATACTAAATTGCATAGTCTAGCATGTGATATACCTTACATTTGAGGTGCTTTAATGATAAAAATACACTTATTATGTGCTTAATGGAGTTTATTTTATGTGTAGGTGAATTGGAGATGGAAACGGAGCTAAAGGGATGCAAATACGTCGAAAATACGCGAAAGGAGACGCTCGGGCGATAGCCGGGCGTTTGCCCCATAAAGCCTGGCACCCCTTGGCGTTAGGAGGGCGTTTTCCCCATAAGGCCTGGTACCCCCTGGCGTTAGGGGGGTGTTAGGGCCCTAACACCAGGCCTGCCCTGGCTTTAGGGGTGCGTTAGAGCCCAAACGTCCGGGGTCCCCAGTTTCGTCTAAGTCCGAGTTTTGACGAGTTAAGTGTTTCCCGGTTGAAATAGAAGTCTCCTACATGGTTAGGGTTCGCCCAAAAAATATAAATAGACACCAAACAACACAATTTGAGGGGGATTCGAAGCCACAGAGAGAATTCAGAA
>ML428886.1:61077-112860 GCA_005239525.1 Nicotiana knightiana | reverse complement strand
TATATATATAATTTAAGGCCCCTGATAAAGTTTGGCTTTAGGCCACAAAGCTCGTCGGGTTGTCCGTGACCAGAGGCGGATCTAGGTTTGAAGGTGGCGGGTGCCATGATTTCTTTTAATGTATAAAATGACTAATATAAAATTTGTTAGAAATATTTATTCGATTTTTTGGAGTTTATTCGGGTCAACTTAATAAGTTTTTTTAATTTGCAAATACAAAAATTACTTCTCAGATATTAAAAAATAGACGTAGTTAGCATTTTAAATAATGAATCATACCTTTATTATAACAACACAAGTAAAATCAATATTTTTCCTAGGAAATTACATTTTTTATTTTTTTTGTATATTAAAAATAAATTTATACAAGTAAGATAACATCTTCAATAAGGGAATTATCAATCAGAATAAGAATTTTTTTTAAAATATCTTCAATAGATAAATTATATCCCACAAGTATAAAATTAAATAAACTACAAGTTCTCAAAAATTAAAATCAGAAATCTTATATTTTTTAAGCAATGCTTACGAAATTTTTATCATAATTTAATAGTAAGGTGATTTAAATTATATTTAATAACCATAGAATAACACACATATTTATGATATGATAAAAAAAAAAGATGAAAAAAATTTGATCTCAATTGAAATTCCTATTAAGACTAAAAATTTTCTGATATGAAAGAAGAAAACTCATTGTAGGCATATGAATTTTATTAAAATTAAATTCATAAAATAATTTGAATTTTATTGGCCCTAATAAATATTATGGGCTAATATAATGAAATTATCTATATCAATCCAATGTATATGGGTTAAGTAAATAAGTCTTAGTCCATTGGGCTAGTTCATTTAATTGGGGTAAAGTGATGAGCCCACTTCATTAAGCCCAAGATGTCATCTTCGCAGAGGCTCAGTTTGGTGCCACGAGTCAAATGACGTGGCACGCCACGTCAAATGGAAGAGCCAATATGAGCATGCCCCGAGTCAAAATGACAAGGCATGCCAAGTCAAGTTAAAATGTCAATAAAATCGCGCCACATGTGCAAATGACATATTCTGGCCAATCAAATACGACCATGTCACACTTCACTTTGATTAGTCGAAAAGAGTTTGGTCTTATCATAACTCTTGCCTCCCACAACTATAAATAGGGGTCTTCATAACCCAGAAAAGGGACCAGAAGTTATAACAAGAAGCAAAAAAGAGCTCGTGGATCAAACGTTGAAAATTCCTCCACATGTTCAAGCTTAAGAACAAAGAACAAATCAAGTTCAAGCTCAAGAACGAAGAACAAGTCAAGATTCAAGGAGTACGAGTTCAAATAAAGTTCGTGCCAGTTGAATTCAAGATCATCGTTCGTAACAACAAATATAGATTCAAGATCAAGCTCAAAGGCCCTTGAATTTATTTACTATTGAAAATAAGAATCAGAGGGTCCATAGAGATTGTACACTCGAATTACTTGAAATCAAATACTACGATTGTTGCGATATTTTTTGTCTTGATTTTATTTTCTCGACGCAAATTTATTGTCTACAAATTCTGGCACGCCCAGTGGGACAATCTCTACCTCTCATCTCAACTTTTCAAACACCAAAGTTCAAGAACAACGAAATGGCTTCCAAGAAAATCAACTCCAGTTCAACTTTCGCCAAGGCTGCTAATTCCAGGTTCTATGCTGATGTGGAAAACATACTCGAAGTTACCTTTGGAAGCTTTGGACCAGTTACGAGGAGAAAAGCAAGCTCGTTAGGATAACAAGCACCCTAAGTGCCGTCCGTATCTAGCCGTGTTTTCGGATCTTCATCCTCAAAAGGATCAAGATCTTCCACAAATGCACCCGAAGGAGGAAGATATGTTGCTGAAAAGATCAAGAAAACTCTTGCTCTACTTGACCTCTCCGGATTCAAGCACTCTGTTGTGAAGGAAGATGATGACGCTTCAAGTGATGGATCCTCCCCACTTACACCACATAGCGTGAGCCAATCAATGATCAATCTGTGTGAAAATTCATGTTACTCTCCATCGTCCATGACAATCATGCAAGCCATGGTAACAAACACTTCATCTGTGGAGGAGCAGTTGGCAAACTTGACGGAAGCAATCGCTGGCTTGACCAAGTGCATGTGAAATCAAGATGCTATAATCGACAAGCTAACAGATAGGGTGGAAATCTTGATGGAAGAAGAATCCACCCATGCACCTGGAAAACTCCCAGAAGTCCAAGAGATTGATGCTCCCCCACGACAAGTTGCATCCACTAAGGAAATTCCAGTTTCTTCAGAAGGGATGATTCTAATCAATCAACTAAAGGAGTTTATTGAAGGGACTATAAAAAACAAATATAAAGTTGCTTCCAAGTCCTCCTTTACCTATGAAAAGTCGTACACTTCAAGGATCGATATGTTGAAGATGCCTGCTGGCTATCAAACTCCGAAATTTCAACAATTTGATGGAAAAGGCAATCCAAAGCAACATGTGGAGTACTTAGTTGAGACATGCAACAATGCTAGGACTTATGGAGATTACCTTGTCAAGCAGTTTTTCCGCTCATCAAAAGGAAATGCTTTTTATTGGTACACGGACCTCGAGGCTGGATTTGTTGAAAGCTGGGATCAACTAGAGCAAGAATTCCTCAATCCCTTTTATAGCATGAGACGCACTGTGAGTATGATACAACTCACAAGTACTCGTCAACGGAAGAGTGAACAAGTTATCGACTTTATCAATTGTTGGAGGAATGCAAGCCTAAACTGTAAAGACAGGCTTAGTGAAGCTTCTGCATAGAGATGTGCATCCAAGGTATGCATTGGGTGTTGCGCTACATCTTGCAAGGTATCAAACCTGACACATTTGAAGAACTTGCAACTCATGCCCATGACATGGAATTGAGCATGGACTCTGCTGGGAACGAAAGGCTGCCCATCTATGAACCTCGCAAAGGGAACGACAAGAAAGAAGTCAGAAAATGGAGCAAGTTTGTACCGAGATCTAAAAATAAAGAAGTTATGAATGTCAACACATCACCTATGAAGTTCACGACGAAGGTGAGCAGAAGCATAGTATGAGATCCACTTTGTTTTAAGATAAGCCAAGTGGAAAGTTGACTCTAAAATAAATGCAAGATAAAGAGTACCCATTTCTAGACTCTGATGTGTCGGCTATTTTTGAAGAACTCCTCGAGTTAAATCTCATTGAGCTTCCAGAGATGAAGCGACCAAATGAAGCTGAGAAAATCGATGACCCAAATTACTACAAATATCATCGACTTGTGAGCCGCCCTCTGGAGAAGTGCTTTGTCTTCAAGAACAAAGTTATGGACTTAGCTCGTGAAAAGAAGATCGTGCTTGAAGATGAGAAAGCAAGCGCAAACCAAGTCTCTATCATATTTGTCTCATTCAATCCAGACGAATTATGTAATTCCAAATAAAGTAAAGATGAAGAATTACTGGAGAACTACAAGGTTGAATACGGTCAACCTGAGGATGATGAAGGTTGGATGTTGGTGACTCGTCATAGGCGCCAAAAAAGGGGCCCACGAAAAGGATCAATGGAACAACTAACGAGGAAGATAATGGTGAAAAGACCTAGGAGATGGAACCCAGTTAAGTACATAAAGAAAGCGAAAGTGGAGGTGCACCGCCCTCAAAATCCACGACATCCAGTGACCTTGGAGGAGTTTTTACCAAGTTGGTTCTGCACGAAGATTTCCCATGGGGGTGTTGATGCCTCATGTTGCCATACTGACGAAGGGAAAGAAAGGAGTGATGACCTACCGTCGGCACCATATTCGGAAAAGCTCATCGACTCCACTACTCAAGAAGTTATTGCTTGTGAGGAAAAATTCACATTCACAAGTGACGACCTTCTACTAGGTGACACTCCTCACCGCCCATTGTACCTGGTTTGCTATATGCGTGATGAAAGGGTAAACCGAAGTTTCGTTGATGGAGGATCCTCAGTGAACATTTTGCCAATTCACACTGTGAAACAACTTGGTATTCCCATGAACGAACTCTTAGAAAGTCGTGTTTATCCAAGGATTCAACCAAGGGGGAAAAGATCCATAGGCGCGATCAGGATGGGAATCACTATTGAAGATATGCAATAAAGTGCATGGCTACATGTGATTGATGTGAAGACCTCATACAATGTTTTGCTCGGAAGGCCTTGGATACATGAGAATAAAGTAGTTCCATCTACCTACCATCATTGTTTAAAATAATACGAGGGTGAAGTCGAGAAGAAGATAGTTGCTGATGATGAGCCATTCACCGAGGCAGAGTCACACTTCGCCGATGCAAAGTTCTACTTGAAGAACCGCATTTTAAAGGAGCTAAAGGTTGATGATGTCATGAAAAGCAAGAATGACGAGCCCATAACCAAAAGAACTGAGGTGACTATTGGTAAAGCCAAAGCCATTACTGAGGAGGTACAACCCGATATGAATAAATATCATAGAGGGGATATTGCATCTTATGGAAAGAAAGTAAGTCCTAAGATCCAATATGTCCCCTAAAAGGAAGAAAGACGAGGGAGAATCATCTAATCTCCAAACCAACACACTAAAGGAGTTAAATCTTCCTGTGAAACTAATTGAGGCAGTAAAGTTGTCCTCGAAGCCGCTTGCAGGGTTTGTAGCTCAAATCGTTTGCAGAATGTGACACTCCCTGCAAAGCGAATAGATGAAGGCTTTGATCCTAATGCTTACAAGATATTTGCGAAAGCTGGATACAATCTCGATGAGCTGCCAAAGTTAGGGAAGCTCCCATCAGAAGATGCAACGAGGCGACCACGCGAAGGTTTGGGATACAAGCAACTGTCACTAGTGCGCATCTCCATCAGAAGGGCGAGTAGCAATCACAACACATTAGAAAATGAATATGTTGCTTCTAACAGGCCTTCTATTTTTGACAAACTTGGAAAACAACTGTGAGGACTTCCGTATTTGAGAGATTGGGTCCATTAAAGAAGGTGAATAAGTTCCAGAAAAATTATCAAAATGCAAGAACACCCGCTTTGCCCATAATTCAGAGGGTCTCTAAAGATTTCCAAAGTTTGGTTCCTTCTAGAATGAGGCGGCAAACAGAAGTCATGGTTTCATGTGATGAAGTACTGAAGGTGAAGCCATACACTGTGGTATACACTAAAGAATGTGATGAAGAAGAAGAAAGTGTGGGTTCTTCGTATCATGTTACTGCACAAAGCGAGCATGGTGTTTTATCTCTAATGGAGGATGATGAGAAATTGGACGATGTTTCATCGTGTTATCACATATCCTTCAACGATGGGGACCCTCAAGAAAATGAAGATGCGAAAGATGCTCCCCCGGAACTTGAAGAAAGGGTGAAAGCAACTATTGATGCTTTAAAATAAGTTAACCTTGGCACCGATGAAGAACCAAGACCCACCTACCTAAGTGCTTTACTAGAAGTGTGTGAAGAAAGAACTTATATTGAGTTACTCAAGGAGTTTAAAGATGTATTTGCTTGGAGTTACAAAGAAATGCTTGGCTAGGACCCTGAAGTGGCAGTCCATCACCTTGCGATCAAGAATGGCGCTCGTCCTGTTAAGCAAGCTCAAAGGCGCTTTAGGCCGGACTTGGTTCCCCTGATTGAAACCGAAGTTAACAAACTCATTGAAGTGGGATTTATTTGGGAGGTTAAATACCCAACATGGGTTTCAAGTATTGTCCCTATAAGGAAGAAGAATGTCCAGATTCGAGTATGTGTTTACTTCAGGGATCTCAACAATGCGTGTCCCAAAGATGAATTCTCGCTTCCTATCCCAGAGCTGATCATCGATGCTACTACTGGTTACGAAGCAATGTCTTTCATGGACGGTTCGTCGGGCTATAACCAAATCCGCATGGCACCAAAAGATGAAGAGCTTACTGTATTCCGCACCCCCAAGTGTATTTATTGCTACAAGGTGATGCATTTTGGATTGAAGAACACTAGTGCTACGTACCAAAGGGCTATGCAGAATATATTCAACCATCTTCTCCACAAGAATGTCGAATGTTGTGTTGACGACTTGGTGGTAAAATCAAGAAAGAAGGGCGACCACTTGAAAGACTTGAGAATGGTATTTGAGTTGCTCCGGAGGTACCAACTTAGGATGAACCCATTGAAATGTGCCTTTGGAGTTACTTCTGGAAAGTTCCTTGGTTTCATTGTCCGACATCGAGGGATCGAAATTGATCAAGCCAAAGTGGATGCTATTTGAAAATGCCTGAGCCTCGGAATATTCATGAATTGAAAAGTCTGCAATTAAAGCTAGCATACTTTAGGAGATTCATCTCGAACTTAGCTGGAAGGTGCCAACCATTTAGTCGCCTCATGAAGAAAGGCATTCCTTTCAAGTGGGACAAGGCTTCTAGCAACACTTTTGAAAGTGTCAAAGCCTACTTGATGAAGCCTCCAGTTTTAGCAGCTCCTATACCTGGAAAGCCATTGATACTATACATTGCGGCGCACGAAAGGTCTTTTGGAGCATTGTTGGCCCAAGAAAGTGAGGGGAAAGAAAACTCCATTTACTACTTGAGCAGGGTGATGATACCAAATGAGATGAATTATTCGCCAATTGAAAAGCTGTGTTTGACGCTAGTCTTCTCAATTCAAAAGTTGAAGCACTACTTTCAAGCTCATGTTGTCCGTCTTATTTCCAAAGCAAATCCCATCAAGTTCGTGATGTCAAAACATGTTCTTAGTGATAGACTAGCGAGATGGTATCTCCAATTTCAATAATTCGAGATCTTGTACATCCCTCAAAAGGTTGTAAAAGGACAAGCATTGGCAGACTTCTTGGCAGATCATCCGATACCTTATGACTGGGAGCTAACTGACGAACTACCTGATAAGGATGCAATGGTCGTTGAAGTTCAACCTCCATGGAAGATGTACTTTGATGGCACTGTGCATCGCGGGGGAGTTGGTGCTTGTGCTGGTGCTGGCGTAGTATTTGTCACTTCCCAAGGTGAAGTCTTGCCCTACTCCTTCACCTTAACGCAACTCTGTTCCAACAATGTTGCTGAGTATCAAACATTAATACTTGGGCTTGAAATGGCCGTTGATGTGAAGCAATTGCAGTTACAAGTCTTTGGTGACTCCCGGTTAATGGTCAATCAACTTTTGGGTAGTTACGAGGTTAAGAAACCTGAACTACGCCCATATCATGATTACGCTAAAAAGTTAATGGGGTGGCTCGATGATGTGACTATTCAACATGTGCTAAGGAAAGAAAATAAGAAGGATGATGCTTTAGCTGCCTTAGCTTCATCGTTAACCCTACCTGATCAAGCGCAAATTATTGTCTACCAAAAATGGGTAGTACCACCACTAAATGATGTTGAAGAAAATAAACTCAAGCATCTTGTCGCTGTTTCTCAAGTTGAGAAAGAAGAATGGTGACAACCCATTATCGACTACTTGTGCAATGGGATACTTCCAGAAAATCCGAGGAGAAGGACTGAAATACGTCGTCGTGCACCTCACTTCCTTTACTACAAAGACACTCTATACAGAAGGTCATTTGAGGGAGTACTCTTGCGATGCTTAGGGGAAGAAGAAGCACACCAAGCTTTGCAAGAGGCACATTCTGGGTTATGTGGATCGCACCAGTCTGAACCAAAGCTCCACTTCCATATAAAAATGATGGGATATTATTGGCCAACGATGGTAAAAGACTGCTTGGACTATGCTCAAAGATGCAAGGCTTGTCAATTCCATGCGAATTGTATGCATCAACCTCCTAAAGTGTTGCACCCGACTATTGCATCCTGGTCGTTTGACGCTTGGGGATTGGATGTTGTGGGACCACTGCCGAAGCCTTCTGGTGGGAACTTATACATCTTGGCTGAAACCGACTACTTCTCAAAATGGGCAGAAGCTATTGCTCTTAAGAAGGTAAAGAAGAAAAAAGTTGCAAGTTTCATCCGAGTAAACATAATCTATCGATTTGGCATTCCTCGTTACATAATAACGGATAATGGAAAGCCATTCGACAATAGGTTGATGAACAAGATTTGATCTTTTTGGCTTCAAGCAACGTAACTCTTCGATGTACAATGCTGCCTCCAATGGCCTAGCTGAGGCATTCAACAAAACTTTATGCAACCTACTGAAGAAAGTCATCTCCAAATCCAAACGAGATTGGAATGACCGTATGGAAGAAGCTCTATGGGCATATAGGACGACTCACTGCACGCCAACACAAGCAACTCCGTATTCAATCATTTATGGAGTCGAAGTCGTCTTGCCACTTGAGCGTCAAATACCTTCATTACGACTGGCTATTCAAGAAGGGATCACTGACTAAGAAAATGCTCAACTTCGATTATCTGAGTTAGAGGCTCTTGATGAGAAGAGGTTGGAGGCCCAACAAAGTCTTGAATGCTATCAAGCTCGATTGTCTCGTGCCTTCAATAAAAGAGTTCGCCCAAGATCCTTTCAAGTAGGAGATCAAGTCCTTGCCATAAGAAGACTCATTATCACTTCTCATAAACCTGTAGGGAAGTGCACTTCAAAATGGGACGCCATGCTTCTGTTAAACTTTGGATCCCATTTGATTTAAAGGGGGCAAGCCGCTATGCTAAATTGGTGTCTGAAATGAAATGATTAATATCTTTTAAAGGGGATGCCAAGCATTTGCATTGAAGTTTGGGAATCCGTTATGCCTTCACGTTTGCCACACCTTCAAGTTATTATGGTCTACCTTCATGACATTTAAAATTCAGAGAGACCTGGACCCAAGATATTTGGTGAGAACGAAGCTCTTGAATCTCATTTTTTTACAATTAGAAAGGTCTTACAATCTCAAGGCTCCCACGGCAAGATACAAAAGTTTTGGTGAAGTCGTGCAAATCTGAAACCGTCACCGTGGCAGGATTTAGTATTTATTTCAAAATATTATCTGAAACTATCCTTAAGGCATTAAGTTTTGCATTTTGGATATGTTATGTATTTGAAAGTTAATTTTTCAATATATCAGACAGTTAGTGATTTCGGCGATCCTACGGCAAGATACAAAAGTTTTGGTGAAGTCGTGCAAATCTGAAACCATTACCGTGGCAGGATTTAGTATTAACTTCAAAATATTATCTGAAACTATCCTTAAGTCATTAAGTTTTGAATTTTGGATATGTTATATATTTGGAAGTTAATTTTTCAATAGATCAAACTGTTCGTGATTTCGACGTTCCTACGGCAAGATACAAAAGTTTTGGTGAAGTCGTGCAACTCTGAAACTGTCACCGTGGCAGGATTTAGTATTAACTTCAAAATATTATCTGAAACTATCCTTAAGTCATTAAGTTTTGCATTTTGGATATGTTATACATTTGGAAGTTAAGTTTTCAATAGATCAAACTTCATGATTTCGACGTTCCTACGGCAAGATATAAAAATTTTGGTGAAGTTGTGCATATTTGAAATCGTCCCCTCATCAGAATTTAATATTGATTTCGAACCATTATCTGATTCTATCCTTAAGTAATTAGATATTGAATTTTGGATAAGTCGTAGATGTGAAAGTTAAGGTTCTAAAAAATCAAACGGTTCATGATTTTGACTTTTCTACACCAAGATATGATTTTTCTTAACAAGACTGCGCAAATCTAAAATTTTCAACGTGGTGAAATCTAAAGTTGGTTTCAAAATATTATCTGGGTAAATTCTGAAGGTGTTTGATTCTAAGTTTTGGATATGTCTTAGATAATGAAGTCTAATTTTTGAGAAATCAAACGGTTCGTTATTTGGACTATCCTACGATGAAATATGAATCTTTCGTTATGAGTACGAAAAGCTGAAAATAATGCGACCAAGATAAATGTCGGGCAATGTAAAACAAAAGAGAAGAAATCTTATTTAAGATGAAATAAATATCCACTAGGTCAATCTAACATGAATATAAAAGGGAGATAATTCTAATAGCCTAATCTAAACAAAACTAGTAGTTGGTCAATTCTTGACAACTAGTCTCCAGGTTCTTCTTCATCTCCTCCAAATTGGCCGAATCTTCATCAGTCATCAAATTTACGTTGTCATATAAAGAGACCTCAGTCTCGACAACTAAAACTTTTTTCTGAATCTCTTCAACCTCTTTTTGAGTCGCTTCTATAATACCTTTGAGGTTCTCCCTCTCTTGTTGTAATGTCTGCAACTTCTTCATGACTCTCTCCAGTTTCTTGTCACTAGAGGAAACTTTCTTGACTTTCTCACTTGATTTAAGTTTTAACGACTCGAGGCACTCTTTAGCTTTAGAAATCAACTCTAGTTTCTCATCTTCACTGGTCTTATCATCCATATTGGATCGCTTTTGGTCATATGACGCGGCAAGCTCAAAAAGAGAATCCAGTAAACTCTCTAATGGAGAAAGATCCAAAATATTCGTCATCTTCATATCCTCGAAAATCTCAGCGATTTGCTCCCTATAAGATCAGAGCAGTTCTGTATGAGTTTTGGAGAGTCCGTTACAAATATCCTCACAAAGTCCCAAGACGAATTCATTTTTGCGATTGAAGACAATACTCTTTACTTCGAAAATAGATACTGCTATATTTGCCATCGGTGGGACGCGAATTATCTCGTTCAGAGTTGGTTGGTTTAGGGCTCTGTCATGAGGAAGAGATGACGTCTTTGAAGATGACTTCACTTTAGATATAGGCCCTCCAATAGATTCGTTACTCACTTGCGGCTTATCATGTGGGGATAACACCAGATGCCCAATGGCATTTAACTGCATAAGGGAAAGGCAAAGAAAGTTAATATTTTTTAATAGAGCCATTCGTTTGGTTTTTTAAAAAAAAAAGGGGAGGGGGGCAAGGTGATTGTATTTTTTTCCCCTCCTTGTTACAAGCTGTAGGCGTTCTTGAGGGACTATCAACACTTGGAACCTCTATGATCTCTATTGGGTTAGGCCGTTTCCTTTTTCAGTTTTGATCTTCATTGGTACTCTGGCTTGCATCTTGAGGAACTTGCGTGCTAAATGGAACAACTTAAGGGTGCTTCTCCAAATCCGTTGAAGTGCGCACCACCTCTTTCAAAGCCGCCTTTGAGGATTTAATCTTCCTTTTATTATATTGTGTAGCTACTTTCGGGTTTGGAGCACGTGACTCTTTAACTTTTGGGAGCATCCTTCCAACACCTTGATCTTTACCTCCTAAAGAAGTAGTAGACTTTAGCCCAACATTGTCTACCAAAGCTTGTAAATTATTCTCAAGAAACTTCCCATGCGCTTTCTCCCACCAAGACATATAATTGGTGGAGAAAGGTGTCTCCACAGGATCCCCTGTTGGGGGAAAAACTGCACGTGACGTAGACCGATACAGTGTGCAAATCCTCCAAAATCTGAGTTCTTCATCTAGAGATGCGTTACAGATATCATTCTCCAAAAAAATGGGTACGTTCTGGTAAAACCCAAATTGACGACCAAACCGATGCGGGCTATATGGCTCGATGATGAAGAGTTACCATACCTCAAAGGGAGATAATTAAAACGTAAGCTCATGAAGTAATTTGACTCCAACTCTTGAGGGGCGTCGTTATCCACATAATAATAAGGACGAGAATTGGTTAACATTGTTGGTGTCCAAACTATATCCTTCCCAGTGTGGATGCGTTTTCTCACATCCTTCTCGTCAAAGTACCTCGCAGCTCCCTCTCCTGAGTATGCTACCATCAAAGGGACAGACGAACCCTTGGCAAGTGGATAATGGGTTTTGAGGTAATGTGCAAGCCAACCGTAAACATAATGAGTGGGAAAACATACTTTGACCTGATCAAGTTGAGAAGAACACGAAATCTTAGTCAAACCATGATAAATACTCGCCAAAACTGGGATCACAAGGCTAATCTTTCGCCCGCCTGCCATCGTGCTTGCCATCTCAAAAGTCTCGGGACAAATGGAGTTTTCTACCTTGGGAGACAAAAAGGCACATAGACTAATTGATAAGAATACTGCTAACATTTCATCTTTCTTGTTAGCTCTCACCCTAAGCCTGGAGAATATAACTTCTTGATCACTCGACCACCTCGTTGTCTCGGGAATAATTCTGTTAGGATTATGCATCAACTTTAAGCGGGCAGATTTCTTCTCCTTTCGCAGTGGGGCAGGTTTATATATCAAAGTTTTTTTATACCAAAAATTTTTCCACTTGCTGAAAGAGACCTTTTGGTTAGCACCCGTACCTTTCTTAAGATGATGAAAGGCAGCAAATAAATATTCGCAAGATCGGGGGATAAATCTTATATGTTTTTTGTCCAAACCAATGAGTTCACTTATCTCAGGTACCACTTCTTCATACGGAGAACCCGCAATGGGAAAAACTCCAAGGATATGTAAGTCCCAAAGAGAGATAGATAGTTCTCCAACTGATGTAAAAGCGTGTTCGTCTTGGGGCACCAAGCCTCACAAAATGCTTGCAAAATGTTCGAGTTTCGATCATAAGTGAAAAGTGAGGCATAGACAACATCATAAATCTTTGATGTACTCAGGGTTTGTTGGCTTCCACCAAGTACATCTTCAGCCCATTCCCAATATCCTGGAATATGACGATACTCGCCCTCAATTGTTGTTGTGTTTCCCCAACGTACTTCGCCTTGAATTACGCGACGTCCTAAGTTTGGAAATGTGCTAGCAATGTTTACGTGGCGATGGATTGGCTCTTGGAGATACCACATCTTGGACAATGGATTAGAAGTTGACTTGTGCTCCAAGGTCTAGTTTTCTACCTAAAGGGAGTTCCTCAAAGAAGGTCATAAGGTTGCATACCGGCCAACTTGTGAGGTGTGAACCAAAAGCTTGGTTTGTTCTATGTCATATTCAGTATTGATTAGGAGATATCTAAGTTTGGAGGAAGGTGAAGTATAGTCTCTGAAATTTGTCATCTCTTCAAGCTGCAAAAAAAAAAGGGGTCATCAAAATCCAAATATTATAATGAACACAAAGGTCTGAATGGATGAAATGGCCTCCGATAGTCGGGTCGCATCGCGAGAAATATCTCCAATAGTTGGGCCACATTGAGAGTAATATCTCCAGTAGTCGGGCCACATTGAGAGTAATCTCTCCGGTAGTCGGGCCATATTGAGAGTAACCTCTCCGATAGTCGGGCCATGAGAGTAATCTCTCCGATTGTCGAGCAGGAATGCGTACTCATCCCCTTGCACCCTACGATTGTCTTCTTCATGCATGGATCATCTCGTTAAACAAGAATACATCCTTCTTGTTTGACCTACAAAAAAAAACTACAAAAAGAATAACAAAGGAAGAAAAGCGCAACAAAAGAAGAAGAATTACCTTCACGTTAATGCTTTCAAGTCAACAAAAGTAGACTCAAAATGGCTTGCAAATACTGCGAATTGATGCTCAATAAATACGAGCACAAGGTATCTCAAAGGCGGCTGCTGAAACGTGAAAGTATCGATGTGGGATAGCTTCTCTAATCAGACTCCAAGAAGGATTCAAATTTTAATAGTTATTCTCCAGATCAGAAAGGATTTCTACGAGACGGTGAGTATTTCCTGCTTACGAGCAGATTTGGGAAAGGTCTTGGAGTTCTAATAAAGTAAAGAAAATAACTTAGTTGGTGTATCAGTATTGACATGTAAGATAAATCCAATTCCTTTGATGATTCCAACTTACTTATGTGAATGAGATAGACTATTTCTCGAACTGCCTTGTTCTTAAGCTATCGAGATGATGTCCTTACAAAATTAATATTGATCTAAGTGAAAGAAGCATTTTACTTTGTTGAAAACTAAACATCAGTTGTCTCATTATTGCATGGGAATGGAAAAGTGAATGCCTCACTACAAATTGCAAATGCAAGAAAAAAAATCTTGCAAACCTTTTGAAATCATTAAGTACAGTTCGTCATACCATTTAAAATGAGATTTGATATACAACTTCTAAAATAGTAGCAAATAAAGCTATTAATCTTTTCCTTACTTTAATAGAGTGAGTCATTTTGAAGCTATCCGTAAGTACTTCAAGTCTAGTCTTTAAAGCTTATACCTTGAATGGTCTTAAAGTATGGAGCATTTGTAGGCATATGAATTTTATTAAAATTAAATTCATAAAATAATTTGAATTTTATTATTCCTAATAAATATTATGGGCTAATATAATGAAATTATATATATAAATCCAATGTATATGAGTTAAATAAATAAGTCTTAATCCATTGGGCTAGCCCATTTAATTGAGCTAAAGTGATGAGCTCACTTCATTAAGCCCAAGATGTCATCTTCCTAGAGGCCCAGTTTGGTGCCACGAGTCAAATGACGTGGCACGCCACGTTAAATGGAAGAGCCAATATGAGCATGCCACGAGTCAAAATGACAAGGCATGCCAAGGCAAGCTAAAAGGCCAATAAAATCGTGCCACATGTGCAAATGACATATTCTGGCCAATCAAATATGGCCATGTCACACTTTAATTTGATTGGTCGAAAAGAGTTTGTTCTTATCACAACTCTTCCCTCCCACAACTATAAATAGGGGTCTTCATAACCCAGAAAAGGGACCAGAAGTTAAAACAAGAAGCAAGAAAGAGCCTGGGGATCAAACGTTGCAAATTACTCCACAAGTTCAAGCTCAAGAACAAAGAACAAATCAAGTTCAAGCTCAAGAACGAAGAACAAGTCAAGATTCAAGGAGTACGAGTTCAAATCAAAGTTCATGCCAGTTGAATTCAAGATCATCGTTCATAACAATAAATATAGATTCAAGATCAAGCTCAAAGGCCCTTTAATTTATTTACTATTGAAAAGAAGAATCAGAGGGTTCATAGAGATTGTACACTCGAATTACTTGAAATCAAATACTACGATTGTTGCGATATTTTCGGTCTTGATTTTATTTTCTCGACGCAAATTTATTGTCTACACTCATAAATTTGGGATTAAGAGGGCTGTTTATTTTATAGAATTTTATAATTTCAGAGTCTCTTTTTTGAGTGTTCTTGTTTGAGATCACATATAAATAATAGAATAAAGAAAAGAAAAATACAAAAATAATGAAACGATAAATAAAAAATTGGGAGGTAGTCGAAAACGAAAATGACTGGACAAAAAGAAATAAAAAGCCCACGAAACGGAAAGTTAGACAAGGTTCAAGATAATTTCCAACTTGAATTTTACACACGAGAAAAGTTTTCAAAAAGATCTACCAGCCATGACACATTTGTCTAATTTACGGTTGCGGGTGGTAGGACCAGATATTAACCTAATTTAAGAAAATTTCAATATAAGTATATAAATTTTTTATCATCTTAGCGCGTGCCATACCACCCCATTATAAAAGGGTGGATCCGCCCCTGTCCGTGACGGAGAAAAAGCAAAAACCACCGTCCAGGGTTTTGTCACGTCATGCCTATTATTAATCCAGCTAGATATTCGTTTAAGGAAAGCCATTTACTACTCTCTTATTTCATGCATCGTTTTGAACCGAGCAATGATAGAAGGCCCATTGGTCGTGAACTTCTTTTCCCGGAGAAAAAGTAGACGATATTTAGAGAAGCATCGCATAATTCTGTGCGAATAGCCGTAGTAATATAGAGAATGCTAGCGCTCTTGGAATGATTTGAGTATATAGAGCGTCTGTAGGTAGAGGCGGACCCAGGATTTAAGCATAACGGGGGCACCATTATTTTTACTATGCCAATTACCAACAATAAAGTTCGGGTGTAACCTTTTAAAATGACTGATAATTTATTATCAAAATAACAACATCAATATTATCAAATACCATTAACTTGATACTAATATAACAAAAGTATATTGTCCACTCATAGTTGAACTCGACGCGTGTTCATATTTTGAAAACGGACAATAATAGCATAATTGCTTATATTTACAAATACTTCCTTCTCAAAGTAACAAACTAATCAATCATTTAAAAATGCATCACTAATACTACTACGCAATTCATCTTTGATGTACTTCATGGATGAGAATGCTCTTTCCACCGTTGCAATTGCGACAGGTAAAATTAAAGTCAACTTCACAAGCAAATAAACAAGTGAATAAGTCTCCACAAGATTTGTCTCAACCAATACTTTCGCCAAATCACCAATTCCTTTCAAGTCAGAGAACCTAGGGTCACCATGTTGCATGTTCCATATGAAAGTGTCAAGTTGGCGACTAAGATCACGAAGCTTAAATTCACCAAATTCATCGGGATAATGCTTGGCCAATATCATTATTCTTTCCTTATCAAAATTAGCAAATGAGTTAGCCGGATTCAAGCTAGCCATACCAAGAAGCAGGTTACTACTCACAACATCAAAACGACTATTAAGCTCCAGAAGTTGCAAATCAACCACGGCATAAAAAAGCTCAACACGTAAGTGATGTGAATAAGTAACACTAGAAGGCCTACGCTTCGACTTTCCAGGAATATAGAATTCTTCCATCTTGGGCACCAAAATATCATGTTTTGCACAAAATAAATAGACTTCATCCATCAATGGTTCACATCCTTTATCTCTCATTTCCTGCAACCTTTCCTTTGTGATATCAAGAAATACCATGGCATTGACAATATCTTGATCTTTCTTCTGTAAAGCTTTGCTCAACTCGTTTGACATTATCAACACTTTCAACATAAAGTGAAGCAAGAAAAAAAATTCAAATGCTTTAATTTTACTCGAAAAAGCTTCTGCTTGCAACCTATAATTAACATCACCTTCACATTCAATCAGCCCAAGCACATGAACAATAGAAGAAAATAAAATAACAAAGTTATCCAATGTTTTACAATGTGATCCCCAACGCGTGTCACCCGGACTTTGAAGCCCTCACTCTTGATTTAATCCTTTCCCAATTTGAATTTCACCACTCTCTAATAATTGCTCCAATAATTTTGCTTGATGATCCCGAAGTTTATCTCTACGCTTAAAAGAAACTCCAATTATATTCAACACGTTAGTAAATATAGCAAATAAATTCTCTACCTCCTTGTGCTTTTTAGCAACAGCTACAAGCGTCAACTGTAATTGATGTGCAAAATAATGAATGGAATGTGATGATGGAGTTTCTGGAAAAATTAAAGCTTTAAGACCATTCATCTTTCCCTGCATATTACTAGCCCCATCATAGCCTTGTCCACGTATTTTGGATGGACTCAATGAATGTTTCATTAGCAAAGAAAGTACTGCTTCTTTCAAAGACTATGCAGATGTATCACTAACACGAACAAGACTAATAAATGGCTCATTCACTTGGCTTTTTTTGTTAACATACCGCAAAGCAAGGGCCATTTGTTCATGGTGTGAAATATCCTCGGACTCATCAACTAATATCCCAAAATAATCTCCATCCAAGTCATCAATTATAGCTTTCACGATCTCTTGTGCACAAGCATTCACAATATCCTTTTGAATTTTTGGCGAAGTCATCATATCATTTTTTGGAGCATGTTTTAATATAATTCTATCTACATCTGGAAGCCTATTTCCAAGCCATTCCAAAAGCCCTAGAAAAATGCCTTTATTTTTTGAAGATTCACTTTCATCGTGACCACGAAAAGACAATCCAAAGTCCAAGAGAAACCTTGCAACATCAATTGAGGCATTTAAACGAATTCGATATTCAGTTTTTTGTTGATCGGATTGCTTTTCAAAAGCAACTTGAATTGATTGAGATTGATTTGACAAGTCTAGCATACTGTTGAAGCACTTATGGTGGAGACTACTTACTTCACCAACATGTAGATTAAGTCTTTCAGTTGCTTTATTCCAAGCCTTAAAGTCGGTTTTTGTGAAAGAGTCACTTGTGCTTCCATAAATGTAATCATTTTTGAATAAATAACAACATAAACAAAATGCGGCATCTTTATTCACACTATACTCTAACCATCTAGAACACGAACCTTTAAACCAACCCGAACTAAATTGGCGCATTTTCTTCCCAAATAAAGTTTTAGGAAATTTGTGATCAACTGGTTGGCAAGGCCCTCTTTGGATGTAGTATCTTCTCACTTCATCCCGTATTCTAGGGCTATATCTATCAATGAGTATTCTCTCTCCGGGTCGGTATTAAGTGATTTCACATCAAACTCTTCTACAAGATGAGAGGAATTTTCTCTAAAACTAGAACTTGGTTGAGAAGAATTAAACCTCGTAAAAAATATGTCCATCTCAATTCACATCAACATAACTTCCTACAAAGCAACAATGCCAAGCAAAACAACATTTTTAATATGATTATTCACACTCCTTACTTAATTGTTCTTATTTAATTGTCAACTAAATTCTCGAGTGGTGTTGGTAAACTAATCCAACAATTGACTGTCTGAAGTTCCTCCAGTTACACTGGGGAACTTCAGTTCTAGAGCTGAAGTTTTATCTTTGTAACTGGGGAACTTCAGAGCTGAAGTTCCCCAATTATAAAGACAAAACTTCAGCATACGGGGCTGAAGTTCCCCAGTTAAAATGTGGAACTTCAGCTCTATAGCTGAAGTTTTGTCTTTGTAACTGGGAAACTTCAGCATACGGGGCTGAAGTTTCCCAGCTATAAAGACAAAATTTCAGCATAATGGGCTGAAGTTCCCCAGTTTACAAAGACATAACTTCAGCTCTAGAGCAAAACTTCATCAAGCAAAACAACATATCATTGTTCTTATTTAATTGTCAACTAAATTCTCGAGTGGTGTTGGTAAATTAATCCAACAATTGACTGTCTGAAGTTCCCCCAGTTACACTGGGGAACTTCAGCTCTAGAGCTGAAGTTTTGTCTTTGTAACTGGGGAACTTTAGCATACGGAGCTGAAGTTCCCCAGTTACAAAGAAAAATTTCAGCATAATGGGCTGAAGTTCCCCAGTTTACAAAGACAAAACTTCAACTTTAGAGTTGAAGTTGAAGTTTTGTCTTTGTAAACTGGGGAACTTCAGCCCCGTATGCTGAAGTTTTGTCTTTATAATTGGCGAACTTCAGCTTAACTGGTGAACTTCAGCTCAGCGAGGGGGAGGGAGCTGAAGTTATTTTAAAAGTGGGTATAAGTTAAAAGTTTTTGAAAAAGCGGGTATAGGTTAAATGGTGGCGACCAAATAGGGTACCCCGCGCAATTTTTACCAAGAAAAATTACAGAAAGTTCAGAGATTCAATCAAAATAGAATCCAAAAGTGAGAACAAGACACAAATAAGAGGCAAGCAAAACCTTCTAGTTAAGCCCCTTCTCAAAATCTCAATCATATTTTAAAAGGGATTTTTTAAACCCCTAACTCGAAACTAAAATTTACCATTAGAAAAGTGGAAACAAGATGGAGAATTCCAAGTATAATTTTCAAAATCTTACCCAGAAAAAAATTCGGCAGCTTTGTGATGTCACTGATGTGAAGCGGTGAAGTTCGGTGAACTTTGAAGAAGAAGAAGGATGAAATTTGTTTTGGGTTTAGAAATTAGAAGAAATAACCTAATGTCAAGAGAGAGAAAAGGAGCAGGCTGCAGGTGTGTATAAGTGTATTTGAGGTAATTTTAACCTCTGAATGGAATTAAGACTCAATTAAAGGCCTGACCGAATAAGACCCAATAAAAAAAATTGAACTGTAGGACTTAAGGTTCGAACCTGGGTCATGAAGCAAAAGAAGGCAACTACTCCCACAAGCCAACTCTTCTATCCAGTCTTTGTGACTGAGCGGGCCGCATAAAATATTTACAGGGGTCCTCCCTGTATTAACTTATATATATATAATATATATATAATATTTTTACCGAGGCCAACGGGTGCCGGTGACCCCCCACCCCCTAGCATAGGTCCGCCCCTGTGAAGAAGAAGGATGAAATTTGTTTTGGGTATAGAAATTAGAAGAAATAACCTAATGTCAAGAGAGAGAAAAGGAGCAGGATGCAGGCGTGTATAAGTGTATTTGAGGTAATTTTAACCTCTGAATGGAATTAAGACTCAATTAAAGGTCTGACCGAATAAGACTCAATTAAAAAAAAAAGTTGGACTGTAGGACTTAAGGTTCGAACCTAGGTCATGAAGCAAAAGAAGGCAATTACTCTCACAAACCAACTCTTCTATCCCGTCTTTGTGATTGAGGGGGCCGCATAAAATATTTACAGGGGTCCTCCCTTTATTAACTTATATATATATAATATAATATATATAATATTTTTACCGAGGTCAACGGATGCCGGTGACCCTACCCTAGGGTAGGTCCGCCCCTGTCTGTAGGGCCCCGCTCGCCCTCGCACAACGCTGTGTGCCGCCCACGAAGGCTTGAACTCACCTGCGACCTTAACTGCTTCATACTGTTGGCATTCTTAAGAGATAGTCTGATTCAAGGGAATATGTGGGTTATGTCAATAAAAATTTTAGAATAAGTTTATATCGTTTTTTATTGGAAGTACCATACCAAAATTTAGACATAACTTATCTCCAATAAAAGGTAGGATAAGTCATTCAAATTTTAATCTTAGTTATAGTTTTAGAATAATTATAATCTTAAAGTATTCTAATTTTTTAAACCAAACGGATCCCTAAATGTAAGATAATCGACTCCAACTTGCAATTTCCACTACGTAATTAATTATAAGGCAGCCGCCATTGTCAATACTCTTTTTATACAAGTAACCGACATCTTTGCGTTGTGTCATGGACACTTTTGTTGAGCTTCTCATTTTTGAATGTAAGAACCGATTAAATAATCCGTAGTTGATCTTTTCGTTGTCTTTTTTCCTTGGTTCATTACATCAGCAAATAAGATATCTTCTTCCAACTTGAAAAATACAATATTATCACTTTTCTTGAATCAATTTTAATAATCTGCAACTTGATGTATCAATACAACATCAAAAGTCTATCACGGCGTTTTTTGTTATATATACTTGTATGGGTTAAAATCAGACCCAAAAAATTCGACACACGGAGATGATTATCCTGAGTGATTGCAATCAACATGGGCGGTTTGGCCAAGGTCGACCAATGATCAATAGAACAAACCGCCAAGTGGTTCACTGCGGCCGAGGTCGACCAGCATAGATAAAAGTAACGGCTAATTTTGTATTGGTATCTTCAGAGGGAATATTCTATTGAATATTCTCTCCGTTTGTATTTTTTAGGGTTCTTTGGGAATATCTCATATACATAGTATGAGAGATAAGGCAAAAGATATGTAATATTCCATATGATTAGAACTTTTTTGAAAAGCAAGCTTTCTAGATAAATACAAAGAACAACTTTCTGAAGAGATTCGATCTTTTTGGATTATCTATTGTCATTTCCACTAGATCCGAGAAAGTGCTCAATATTCTCTTATATTCTTGTCATTCATCAATGTCAAGGGAAGGAATCATCCATCTCATTCAATATTGGGTGAATCTTCTTCTTTATTTACACCATTAATTCAAGATCTGTAGTTATTAGTTTTAACTAGGATTAACTTCTTTTAATAACTGATTAACTAGTTTAACTAAAAATTATCATTTTTTGGTCAAACAATTTGGCGCTGTCTGTGGGAATTTCTTAGTCAAAGTCTTAGTTCCTTTCAGATCTAAAAGAAAATAATGCAAAACCTCGTCTTTTCCGGCGTGCATAATCTGACATGATAGATAATGGAGAAGAAAGGATGAATTCAATAGCCGAGCTCACTACCAACCTTTTGAACACCATCAACGAAGCCACTGAAACAGATGTTGAGGATGTGACGCCAAACGCCTCCCCCAGGCGGAGTGGTTCACCCCCTCCTCAAGGCAGCACTACAACCTCACACGGTAAATGGGCCTCTACTTCCACAACGGAAGAGGCGCCACCAGCGGTGAAAAAGCTGCTAGAAGCGTGGTTGACAAGCACGTTAACTAGCATCCTCGACAAACCCACTCAAAGGACGAGCAGAGAGAATGCGAGGGTTCGCGTCACGCCAATGACAGACAAGCAGCACGGCCTTCCTCCTATAAAAGGTACTACTCACAACGTTAATAATGCAGGTGATGATACCCTCACATCCATTCTAAAGAAGATGGATGAGATGGAAAACGAAATTAAGATGCTCCGAGATCAAATGAAAGAGAACTAGGAAAGCGTAGAAAAAATATTGGGTGCCCCAAAACTCTTATCAAAAAGAGACGCCGGTCAATTCATTGAGCAGCCATACAGTGACGAAGCTTCACCACACGCCATACCCAAAACCTTCAAAATATTGTCGTACCTGAAAATATACGACGGTAAGACGGACCCAGAGGATCATGTGACCCATTACGTCACCGCAGTAAAAGGCAACGACCTCGCTAAAGAACAAGTGTCTTTCATATTGCTGAAAAAGTTTGGTGAAACCCTCACCGGGAGAGCACTAACTTGGTATTCACAGCTGCCTGCACGCTCCATAGAGATGTTCGAAGAAATGGCCGACAAGTTTGTAACTGCCCATGTTGGGGCTAAGAAAACAAAGGGGAGGGTAAATAACATATTTTCCATTAAAATGTCAACCGGTGAAGGGCTCAGAGACTTCCTTGCCCGATTAAACCGTGTGAGGATGACCTTACCAAATATATCAGAAGGAATGGTAGTAGCAACTTTTTAGAATGGGTTAAACAGGAGCGGTTCAAGGGCAACCAGAAAAGTTTTAAGCCGACTCATGAAATATCTCCCGACCACTTAGGACGAGATACACAACACCTACTGCATCGAAGTACGAGCTGACAAAGACGACCTCAATGGGCCAACTCAACAGTTGACCTTTGTACAAATGGAATCCAAGAAAGATCGGAGAAACGGCAATAGAAGAGACCATGCAGGTCCGCGACCTAACTATGAAAGATATCAACCATATGTCAGAGCCTCCATCATACCTCCTCCCTGTAATGACGACGACTCATCTAGGTGACAAACAGGGACTCACCAAAGCGAGAGAGGTATGCCTCCCTTACTATCTGCTCAAAATTTCTGTGTTTCTCCCTCAGAAATAGTCTACGCCCTAGATATGTTGGGCCCAAAAGTAAAGTGGCCACAAAAGATGAGGTCCGACCCAAACACCAGAATGCCAAACGCCTTCTACGAATTCCACCAGGAACGGGGTCTCAAAATCGAGGACTGCATTGCTAAAAGGCAAGAGGTCGTGAATATGCTTCACCTAGGACATTTGAAAGAACTTTTGAGCGACCAAGGAAGGGAAAACTTTGCTCGAGGACGCGAAAAACATCAGGGTCCACCAAAACTACCTTCTCCAACTCAAACCATCCAAATGATCATTGGAGGGGTCGACGACGCGTCAATCAACAATGTAAAATTCACAACCACCCACAAGATGAAACGGTCAATCACTCATGAACGATATGACAAACTCGAAGAAAATATCATCTTCGATAAGTCAGATACCCACTGTTTGGTCTTTCCTCACTATGACGCCCTTTTTATTACTCTATGTATTTTGGATATCGATGTAAAACGTGTTATGGTCGATGATGAAAGCGGCGTGTGCATTATCCACCCTCGAGTTCTCGCACAAATGAAACTCGAGGATGGGATAGTGCCACGCTGCATCACACTGACGGGTTTTAACAATGCAGTTGAGCAGACGTCGGGAGAAATCATGCTAACTGTCTTGGCCGGCGGCATCACTTTGGAAACCACGTTCCACATCATGGATCAAGACACGGTGTACAACTCCATCATAGGTCGGCCTTGGATACATTCCATGAAGACCATCCCCTCCAGCTTATACCAAGTCATCAAATTTTCCACCCTTTGGGGAGTGTTCAGCATCCAAGGAGAGCAACACACTTCCCAAGAATGCTATTGCATCGCCCAAGACTGCACATAAGCCCAGCAACTGAAGGACAAAGCCGAGAAGCATAGCAATTAACAGGGTCGAGGTTGGGTGGTAACGAAGAAAAGATGTCATCAGTGTCCCCAGAATCATAGAGGCCACGGGATCAACCGTAGAGGATCTCGACCCGGTACACCTCGACAAAGACAATCATAGCAAAAAGGCCTACATCGGCCACAAGTTTCAGGAACCAGGTAAATTCCATCAATTTTTATCTAGCAACGCAGAATTGTTTTCCTTTTACAATTTAGATATGTCGGGCATCCCGAAATAGATAGCGGCACACAAGATGAACATCGACCCATTTTACCCTCCAGTACGACAAGTTAGGCTGAAATTCAATTTCGTAATAAATGACGCGGTCCATGAGAAGGTTGAAAACTATTGGAAAACGGCTCTATCAAAGAATAAAAATATCCCCAATGGGTCGCCAACGTGGTCATGGTGAAAAAAGAAGAATGAAAAATGGCGGATGTACGTATATTTCACGAATCTGAACAAAGCATGCCCGAAAGATTCATTTCTACTGCCCCATATTGACCAGCTCATTGATGCAACAGCCGGGCATGAGCTATTAATCTTCTTAGACGCTTGCTCGGGCTACAACAAGGTCTTCATGGAGGAAGAAGACCAGGAAAAGACCACATTCATCACCCACCAGGGGACGTATTTGTCACGACCCAAACTGATGTGCACGGGCGGGTACTCGGTACCTTACTCAACCGAGTACCAACATAACGTATCTTTCATATCATTATATCATAGGTGAATGAACCACATATGAAGTACGGGCCTATAAGGCCGGCATGATTCTTTATATAGTCGAAAAATAAGCCGACAAGGCCATACAAGTATCTATATACATGACATATGTCTACAAGCCTCTAAGAATACATAATATCACAAAGGTCCGGATAGGGTCCTGCTATACCAATCAATACATGTACTAATCATACTGACCAAAGAAGAAACTCCGGAGCAAATGGAGCGCACCAACACCTTCCGCTGAGCTGATAGCCTACTTGGTAGACTCTCAACCTATCTATCAGGACTTGCGGACATGAAATGCAGCGTCCCCAGGAAAAAAGGGACGTCAGTACGAATAATGTATCGAGTATGTAAGGCAGATGAATAAGTACATAAAATACATGGAAGAAATATAGAGTAAATGACTCAACATGTCAGTCAGTATAACTCTGTAGTGCAATGTACATGAATGCAATGCATGAGAAGTACGTCACTAAAATCTTTCGGAGTGTCATAAGACCATTATGCCTCTGATTAATATCATGAAGTAAACTTTTTTCAACTTACGTATTTTTATGAGACCTACGAAAAGATGATAAAATAATAGGACACATGGGAATTCAAGAAAATAGGCACCTCTAATACTTCTATGAATAGAGTCATTTATGGAAGTTGTGCATTTTTTCATTTTGTTTGTGTCGCATAGATCATGCCAAAAAGAAAGAAGGGATAATCTTAACATACCTGAGCCGATTCTCTTAAAAATACCTCTAACACCGTTGATTGCAACAGCGTGGATTACACACCTGTGTGTAGTGCAATGCAAAATGGCACTCACGCCAGGTCGGCTTTTCTAGAGGTACTCAAGTGCTCTGTTTCACCTCTTGGATGGTACCAATAGAATCAATACATAATAATTCTGTATCTATTTCCTTTTCTTCATGAGCCGTCTTAGCCAAAGTTAAGTAAAGAAATATAGTAAACTTTCTTATTATGCTTTTGATTTAAGCAAATTGGGTAGAAGAATTTGACAACCTCTTATCTCTCTAATCTTAAATTGCTCCAAATTAGCATAAAAGTGTTGAAAAGTCAATGTCTTGGCTTCAACTTCTTGAAGGCAATTTTATCGAAATGGTTAGTGGGGAATGACTATTATGGTCTAGTCTTATACTGCTGATAGATATCCCTTTCTCCATGTCCATTTTGATCATGCCACATATCCACTCTAACTAAGAGTCATTATTTGGGGTGGTTCCATGCTGACACGTTGGTGGTGGGGGTGGGAAATTTACCTTATCCCATAATCAATTAATTAATTAGGTAATATCCCGCTATCAGATAATTAAACAATTACCCGCATAATCAAGAATTGTCTCAAATTACTTAAAATTCTACTTTTAAAAAAATATATATTTTATACATCCTACTATCGTGGTCATATGGTACCTTGTATGGTACTAGTCCATAAATATCGGGAATTTTAGCTCGGGCCGTATTTTATTCCAAAATGCTAAATTTCAACAGAATTCATTTCCTTCGATTTTCTTACCCTCTCACCTTCACAAATTTACTCGTCACTTGTTTGAAATAGCATAATCCTTATAATCTCCAAATAATCTTTTCCTTGGACTGATGTCAATTATCTTATGACAAATTCAATGTACAATACTACAGGGTGAAACATCGTCGTAATTTAATACTGCGAAGCGTAACATCATCGTAATATAATACTGCAAGGTGTAACATCATTGTAATATAATACTGTGAGACGTAATATCGACGTAATATTGCGGGGGGTAACAATATTGTTACAGGGTGATGCCTTTTAGACTGAAAAACGCAGGGGCAACGTATCAGAGGTTGGTGACAAAAATGTTCAAAGACCAACTCGTCAAAACCATGGAGGTCTACATCAACGATATGTTCGTCAAGGAAAAAAGGAAAGAGGATCACATCGACCACTTGAAAGAGGCCTTCGACATACTCAGACGATGTGGTATGAAATTGAACCCCGAAAAGTGTGCCTTCGACGTAACCTTGGGGAAGTTCCTCGGCTTCTTAGTATCACAACGAGGCATAGAGGTCAACCCCGACCAAATCAAAGCTATAGAAGGAATACCAGAGAACTTAACTAGTAAGAAACATGTGTAGAAGTTGACCAGCCGTATAGCCGCCCTGTCGAGATTCATCTCACGGTCCTTCGATAGATGCCACAAATTTTTTGGCATACTCAAGAAGTAGAATGGACTCCAATTTAACTCCGAATGTTTCAGCGCCTTGAAAGAGTTAAAGGCGTACTTATCTTCACCCCCACTGCTCGCGAAAGCGGAACCCAGAGAACGCCTCCTCGTTTACCTGGCCGTGTCCGACGTGGCAGTGAGTGCGGTCTTGGTCCGAGAAAACAAAGGTATGAAATCTTCCATCTATTACATTAGTAAGACCTTGGTCGACACCGAGATGAGGTATCCACACCTCGAGAAGCTGGCCTTGGCTTCGGTCGTAGCTTCACAAAAGCTTAGACCCTATTTCCAGTGTCACCCCATCTCGGTAGTCACGACCTTTCCCCTTGGGAGGATTCTGCATAAACCCGAGTTATCGGGCAGATTAGCCAAATGGGCCATGGAATTGAGCGATCATGATATAACCTATCGACCGCGAACGACAATAAATTCGCAGGTGCTCGCCGACTTCAGCACAAAAATAATGCCTGAAGTCGAAAAGGAAGCCGCCCATACTTCCCCTAAAATACAAGACCTATTGGGTACCGATGGTGCCTTTAACACGTCGGGGTATGGACTGGGACTCATGCTCAAGGTCCCAACAGGCGAAGTGATTTGCCAGTCCATAAAATGCCCTGACTATATGAGGTCGTGATTGCAGGACTAATGTTAGAACTCAAGTACGGAGCAAAGTGAGTCGTCCTACACCGCTACTGTCAGCTCGTCGTCAATCAAGTCACAGGGACTTTCCAAATCAAGGAACAAGGACTGCAAAAATATCAGGCCGAGATCTGCAAGTTGTTACCTGAGTTCGATGAATGCCAGCTCGTTCAAATCCCTCGGATGCAGAATATCGAAGTAGATGGCCTTGCCAAACTAGTAGCATCCATAAAAAGCATAACCGGAGAAGGGAATGTGGTCACTCTCCTCCACTCATCGATCGACCAAATCGAGGTACTAATTATAAACCTAACTTGGGACTGGCGCAATCGTATTGTTATATAGTTGCAGGATGTTGTGCTTCTAGATCACAAAAAAGAAGCCAAAAGCTTCGAATGCAGGCGGCCAGGTACATCGTCATAAACAACGACATGTACAAAATAACGTACGGCAACCCCCTAGCGAAATGCTTAGGTCCAAACTAGACACAACACGTTCTAGAAGAAGTCCACGAAGGTCATTGCGGATCTCATTCCGGCAATCGAGCTCTAGTTAGATGCCTCATACGAGCAGGATACTACTGGCCCACCATGAAAAAAAGGTCGCTGGCTCCGTGAAAAAATGCGAACAATGCCAAAAATACGCCCCCATAATCCACCAAGTGGGCGAGTACCATCGTCAGTTGCCTCACAGCAGGAAGAGGTAATGTACGATTCCTTTTAGTTTTAACGACTATTTTTTCAAGTGGGTGGAAGCAGGTGCATTCTCCCAAATACGCGAGCAAGAAGTGATCGCCTTCATATGGAGGAATATTGTGTGCCGCTTCGGCCTCCCCAAAGAAATCAGTTGTGATAATGGGCCTCAACTAACAGGAAAAAAAGTCGTCGATTTCTTCGAGAAATGGCATATGAAAACAATACTCTCCACGCCATATCATCCTGCAGACAATGGGCAAGCGAAAACCTCCAACAAATCAATATTGAACATCATGAAGAAAAAGCTCGAGGACGCCAAGGGAATGGCCGGAACTACTGCCGAAAGTGCTATGGGTATACCGCACAACGCCGAAAACAAGCACAGAAGAGACGCCTTACTCACTAGTCTATGGGGCTGATGCAGTAATACCGGTCAAGGTCGGAGAACCAAGTCTAAGATACTCCCACGAGAGCGGGCCGAGAAATGACGAAAGCAGAAGGCAAGACCTTGAGGAAGTTGAAGAACGAAGAGACATGGATTACATAAGGATGGTCGCCTAGAAATAACAGGCAGAGCGACACTACAACAAAAAATCCAAGGTCGACCGCTCAAAGTCGGAGACTACGTACTCAAGGCCAAAACACAGGCAAGCAAGGATCCACAAGAAGGAAAACTAGGAATAAATTAGGACGGCCCATACAAAATTACGGTGACAGCAAGCAAAGGGTCGTTTCAATTGGAAACGATGGAAGGAAAACTATTACCAAACAACTGGAACATCGCCCACCTCAAGTACTTCAACTTCTACGGAAAGATATTCTCCGAGCCGTACTCTTTTTCCCTCACGTGAGTTTTGTCCCAATTGGTTTATCTCAAGGAGGTTTTTAACGAGGCGATGAGGAGGACATTTCGAAGTTAAGCACGAGCTGGTGAGATCACGAGTTATCCAGTTCATTGCTCGACCTCTCGAATACTTCTTCAGGTCGACCAATGAAGGGACTAGATAGATTGGGACTGGAATACCAGCCTGATAAACATGTAAATTTCTCCAGTATATATATGTAAGAAAATCATACAAGTACATCGTGTTCGCCTATGTCTCCACCAAGTTTAACATTGCACCAATTAAGATACTCATATTCGACCTCGTTCAAGTTAATTAAGAGTAACATTCGACCTCGGTCGAATAAACTCACATTCGACCTTGTTTGAATTAATTATTCGCTCGAATCAACTCACGTTCGACCTCATTCGAACCAATTAAGAGTAGCATTTAACCTCGCTCGAATCAACTCATATTCGACCTTGTTCGAATTAAATAGAGTAACATTCGACCTCACTCTAATTCAACTCAAATTTGACCTCGTTCGAATTAAATAGAGTAACATTCGACCTCACTCGAATTTAACTCACATTTGACCTCGTTCGAATTAAATAGATTAACATTTGACCTCTCTTGAATTCAACTCACATTCGACTTCGTACGAATTAAATAGAGTAACATTCGACCTCGCTCGAATTCAACTCACATTCAACCTCGTTCGAATTAATTAAGAGTAACATTCAACCTTCCTCGAATCAACTCACAATTCGACCTCGTTCGAACTAATTAAGAGTAACACTCGACCTAGCTCGAATTTGGTTCACAGTTAACCTCGTTCGAATTAATTAAGAATAACATTCGACCTAGCTCAAATTCATTTCAAAGTTAACCTCGTTCGAGTTAATTAAGGTGACGCTTGAATTTGTACGAACTAACAAAAGACACAGTGGAACACGTTTGAGCTAACGCCTACCAACACAGTTATTCTAATCAAGACAATCAATTGAGAAAAATATCCAAGGAAAAAATAAAAGACTCAGAAATAAACAGCAAAAATGGTATTCCAAGTCAAAGAGGTATCTTACAAGGTCCAAACAGATACCCGCAAAAGTAAAAATAAAGATTAATGAAACCCTTACTCAGCATCATCATCCCCGCCATCGTCCTCGCCGGTCAAGTATTCATCATCGTACCAAGCACATTGATCGATCCCATCCAATTTGTCTTCACCATTTCTCGCCCGCAACATGGCGGGATCATAACCACAGTCGATTCGAGTTGTGCACGCCTTGGCATGAGCATCCTCAAACTTAACCTCAGAAACTCTCCTTTTCGTCATCAAGTCCCTGAATATGTCTAGTTTGGCCTCGGTATGGATCCACTTCTCGTACAAATCTCGTGCAACATCGGGATAAGCGTAAATTTGAGAGTAAGATGAACAAACCAACAGCTGCGCCCTTTCGGCCTCAAGAGCGGTGACCTGATCATTTAAGTTCAAAACCTCTCTCGGCAATCCGCTCATCAAGCCTTGCCTCCCTGAGCGTGGCCGTCCCCGGTTCACTCGCCCGTTCAGATCAGAAGACACGGATGACCTCCTCCAACGCTGCCACCCTAGCTTCCTCAGCCTTCCCCAACTACACCATTTTTTCAATCAACTCATCATTTAAGTCGTTGGCTCTGGTCGATCGAACTCTGCTCAAGTTCAGCCATCAGGGATGCCAGTTGAGAAATGAAGATCAGCACACTCAGCCTCGACCCCTTGCTCACTTTGAACTCACCCTCCTTGAATATAAGCACTCCCTCTAGCTCGCTACATTTACCGATTACCCTCACAAGTTCATCATCCTTCTGCTTTTGCTTATCCCTGAGAGACTGGAAATTACCGTCCATGCCAAATCAGATGTATATCTCACGGTGCTTGAAGTGGTATTCACGATATTTCGACTATATTCTCTTGAAAATAGCCCTTCGCTTCTCTTCTCGGCGGGCGCTCTCAATCTCCAAAATAAGGGTCTGATGAAAAAGGAAAAGCAAAAGAAAGAAGTCGGTGAGAAAAAAGGGAAAGAGAGAGAGCGTAAGGTACGTGAACTAGAAAGATAAAAAACTTACCCTCAAAGCCACTCCGAATATGCCCAATGACAGAGCGACATCATCTAACGACTGTATGATCTTGTCTTCGGCGTTAAAGCAGAGGGGACCTAAAGAAGGAATCATGTTCTCTGTATTCACCAAGAAATCGCGATCCAGGGGAATGACTATGGTACGAGTAGATCCCTTCGTTCTCACTTCTACCCAAGTAAACCCCTCATTAAACATACGTACCTCTTCGGGGTCGATGTCGGAACCGGTTTCATAGTCTTCTACTGCCACACCTTTCCCTCTATCCTCGGTAGATGAAGGAACGTCATCCTGCCCTGACAGTGATGGATCGCTCCTCGAAATAGCCTCCGTCACCTTTGATTGCCCCTTATTTGAAGATTACTCCGGGCAAAGGAGCAATTTCTACATCCTCTAAAGGGGGCAAAGTCTCAGTGTTCAAGGCCAAGTCTCTCTTGGATGAAGTCGTGGCCAGCTTAGGATCGCCCCTTATTGAGTCTTCGGCTCCAGTTGTCTCGTTGCCGACTTCTACTCTCCGCCTTTTTAGCTGAACCAGTTCCTCCTCACTCGATAACGATTCGTCTACCAAGTACAGCACAGGGGAAACCAGAGTCTCCACCAATTGGGTCGCCGCCCGTCGGCTAGGCCTACGCAGGACCAAGATCTTAGAGAAAGCAACAGTCCGTTAGGACTTGCTTGCAGTCGCAGCAAGTAGTGACCTAGTGGAAGCACCGTGTTGATGAAAGGCAGGGTTAGGAGACTTCACTTTCTTCGAAGACCTTCGACCTGAAAACAAGAACAGAAGTTAAACTAACCCCGCTATAGGAGATAAGGGATAACAATAGAAGATGACATAAAAATCGAAGCAACAGAAGGTAAAAAATAAATAACTTACCGGTCACAGAAGGTTTACATCCAAATTTCTTGCGGAACGCCGACCATTCACGGATCCCCATCGTGTGGGGAAAAATTTGACTAACCCAGTCACGAATGTTGGCGGCCAATGTAGGAAGATCCTTCTTGGATACACAAAAAAGGAAGAAGAATGATTTTTTCAGCGGTGATATATAAAAAACAAGCAATCAGTTAGCAAAACCACTTACGGGCAAAGTTCCACACTTCAGGGAATGTCCATCTTCACCACCAATCCCTTGGTCCCTCGGTGGCAGAGGTGTAACATCGTATCCCTATGAAAGCTTGGCACGAAGAGATGCAGCAGATGATGGATGGAAATCCTGCAGTTGGCCAGCTCCGCATACTTTATATCTTCCCCCTTTTGGCATCATTGAAAAGTTTGCAAAATGATATACTTACCAGTTTTATTAATTATTCCCCCTTTCATGATTCTCGGGGTAGTTGAACCTGGTCCATCACTTGTTCCACATTTCATGCTTGCTTCAGTGTGATCACTGCTTCTTACCAGTCCAAGCTCCTCATCTTCAGGTTCCTGTCTCTCAGCAAGAATGTTAGTTTCATCAAAGACAACATGTATACTTTCTTCTACACACATAGTTCTTTTATTATACACTTTATAAGCTTTACTATGTGATGAATATCCCAAGAATACTCCCTCATCACTTCTGGGGTAAAATTTTCCTAGGGAATCTTTTCCATTATTATGTACAAAACACTTGCATGCAAAATTCCTAAAGTGGGATATGTTGGGCTTTCTCCCTTTAAGTAATTCATAGGGATTTTCCTCTACTAGAGTTCTGGTCATGAATCTATTAACAAGCAGTATTTATTGCTTCAGCCCAGAAGCTGTGAGGTAGTTTGCTAGATAGGAGCATGGTTCTTGCCACGTCTTCAAGAGTTCTGTTTTTCCTTTCAACAACCCCATTTTGATGTGGAGTTCTAGGAGCAGAAAAGTTATGATTAACACCATGTTCATCACAGAACTCAACAAACTTAGCATTCTCAAATTCAGTACCATGGTCAGATCTTATTGATGTCAGTTGATGTCCTAATTGATTTTGAGTCTTCTTGACAAATGAGGTGAAAATATCAAATGCTTCATTCTTATATTATAGGAATAAGGTCCAAGTGAACCTTGAAAAATTATCAACTAGCACCATCACATATCTCTTACCACCTCTGCTCAAAGTTCTCATAGTCACATAGATCCATATGATCCAGTTCCAACGTCCTGGTGGTACTGACTATTTTCTTACTTTTGAAAGAGGACCTTACCTGCTTCCCCTGGCACATGCCTTACAAGCTTTGTCTTCCTTTAACTTAATGTTAGGAAGTCCTACCACTAAGTCCTTAGAGACTAGTTTGTTAAGCTGAGTTAGACTTGCATGACCAAGTCGTTTGTGCCACAAGAGGGGATCACTATCCAACACACTTAGACAAGTGAGTTCATTTTCAGATAGTGTGGGCAAGTCTATGACATAGATGTTATTCATTCTTTTTCCCTGTAAAACAATCTTGTCAGTAAGCAGGTTAATCACAAAACATTTTGTGAAAGTAAAAGCAACTAGGTTACCTCTGTCACACAATTGTGATATACTTATCAGGCTATATTTCAAGCCATCTATTAGATACACATGTTCAATGGATCGTGTATCATCCTTACCTACCTTACCAAACCCAATTATGTCACCTTTCTTTCCGTTTCCAAAAGAGACATTTCCTCCTTTGAGGCTTTCAAGTGAAAGGAACTGTTCCATGTTTCCAGTCATATGCTTTGAGCAGCCACTATCCAAATACCAAATATGGTTACCTCCTCTCACTTGAACCTACAAAAAGAATCAAAGGTTAGTCCTAAGAACCCAAACTAGTTTGGGTCCTAANTGGTTGCCTCCTCTCACTTGAACCTACAAAAAGAATCAAAGGTTAGTCCTAAGAACCCAAACTAGTTTGGGTCCTAATCTATGAGAGAATGGATGAATCAAATTTTTCTTGGCCCAATTTGGTAGCCAGTTTTTCCCTTTTACAAACCTCTCATTTTTTCAACTGGCCTGCTCCTTTGCAGTACACTCATATTTGTAGTGCCCAGTCTTACCATAATGGGTGCAGATTTTATTCTCAGGAAGAGTGAGATACTTGTTTTTGGGATCCCACTTGGGCAATTTACTTCCAAATCCACTCCCTCTCCTATTGCTATTATTATTCTCTTGAAGCCATATCAGGGCGTCAGAGGATTTATTCCGATTACAACTTCGATCTAATTCATGTTTGACTTTGCCAAGTTCTTCATTAAGAGTTCTTATTTGTTCGTCCTTGGCATACATCTTATCTTTTAATTTTCCCATGTTTTCTTCTAACATGATATGAGAATGATCAACAAACTTTTTACTTGATCCTAGCTTTAGCTTTAAGTTTTCAGATTTTTGTTCTAGAATCTCAGTTTCAAGTGGATGAACCTGGTTCAACAAGTCAGTGTTTTTCTTTTCAGATTCACTGACTCTGATTTCCAGGTTTGTGCACTTTGCTTTTAGCATTGCACATTCTTTAGATAGTTGATCCTTCTCTTTGGTTGTTTCCTCAGAATCATCTATGAAATCAAGTAGCAACTCAGAGAGTTTTTCCTTAGATAGGAACTTTACTTTATTTTTAAGATGGGAGATACTTACCTCTGGTTCTTCATGTGATTCCTTGTCAGATTCTCCAATTGCCATGAGTGCCTGATCGTCAGTCTCCCCGTCGTCTGATTCTTCATCTGAACTTTCCCCCCAAACAACAACCATAGCCTTTGTTGTGGTTGTCTTTGGTTGAACCTGTTCCTTCGTCCTGTTCCTTATCTCATATCTCTCTTTTTTTTCCATTCTACTTCCCACTGAGGACATTTTTTAATGAGATGGTAAGTCTTACCACATTTATAGCATCCCTCGTTGGTTGATCTTTCTGGAGCTTTTGCTTTGTTGTAGTTTCCTCCTCTAGAGATGCCTTTCTTCCTCATGAGAAAGTTTCTGAATTCTTTGGTGATCATGGCCATCTCATCATCTTCCAGATCTGCTCCCTCAGTGATTCTTAGGGCTAGACTCCTCTCCTTATTTGGACCATCCATCTTCATTGTCTGCCTTCTCAGTTCATAGGCAGTGAGGTTTCCAATTAGCTCATCCAATCTGAGGGTTGTCATATTTTTGGATTCCTGGATAGCAGTGATTTTGCTTTCCCAAGAAATAGTCAAGACCCTTGTTAGGATCTTCTCAACCTTATCCTCTTCAAGAATTATTCTTCCAAGAGACTTCAGTTCATTAGTCAAGGTTGTGAACCTTATGTACATCTCTTGGATAGTCTCTCCTTCTTTCATAGTGAAGTTTTCATATTGAAAGTATAGTAGAGTAACTCTTGACCTTTTTACATGAGGTGTTCCTTCATGGGCTACTTGCAAGGTGTCCCAAATCTCTTGGCAGTGGTGCAGCTTTGGATTCTGATGTACTCGTCTGGACCTAGTCCACATACTAGCCACTTTTTGGCCTTTGCATTCTTATCCCATTTCTTTAGATCCTCACCAGTGCAATCAGCTCTTATCTTTGGTATATCTATACCTTCAGCAGTCTTCATCATGGTAGCTAGAGGACCATCAGTGACTATGTCCCAGAGTTCATAATTTTCTCCAATTAGGTGATCCTTCATCCTATTTTTCCACCATGAGTAGTACTGGCCATTGAAAATTGGTGGCCTTGCTGTTGATTGTACTTCCCAATTTCTAGGTGGTGCACTCATCTTGATCTTTTCCAAGGTGTTAGCCTTTCAAGGATAACCTGCTCTGATACCAATTGATGTTTTAGGCTTCAATACCACACAAGAAGATGGGTTACTTTGTGTGGTACCTAATTTTCAAGTGTTGTCTCAGTAAAAGAACCTGAATCTTCTTGGTATTCCAACTACTACTGTTGTGGAATAATAAAAAGAAGTAAAGTAAAAATACAGATATTTTTACGTGGAAAACACCTGGCTCAAAAGGTAAAAAAACCACAACCTACTCCTCAATAGGACTTGCTCAAACTCTTCACTAAAAACTCTGAGCCAAACGGACTAACAAAATAAACTCTTTTGTAATCCTAGGACTAACTCTAATCCCTTTGTAGTAACTATCCCCTAGCTAATTTCTACACACCTCAAGTTAACTCTAACTAACAATACATACCTATTACAATTGCTTCTATGAAAGCTGAAATATACAATATTCAAAACACCTACTACAATCAACTAGACTCAACAATCAATCAGATGAAACTGGTTCTTCTAGTTGAACTGTAGCCTTTGCATCGCATAATGATTCTGCTAGCAAAATAACTCTGGGAATTTTTTCTTTCAGAATTTGATTCACTTTAGCTTTTGTGCGTGTAGAATTCCAGCAGAAATACATCAAGTATTTATAGAGTCAGTTGTTGAGCTTGTCTTCCAATTCTAGTCCAACTCTACCTGGGTGAACAAATTCGAACCAAACTCAACTTCCTTTCTTTTGTTACTTTCCTTGCTGAATTCGACTTCAATTAATCAGATCAGTTTGCAACCTTTTCGCATTAGGAGACAATCTCTTGGTTCATCGAGACTTCATATCCACAAACATCTCCTAATAATACATGGTTTATGTCCCAGCTATTTAGTTCAAGATGTGTGCTCTGATGGACCTGGTTCAACTGGTCAGCCGTTTGTCAATCTTCAAAACTATGCAGTGACATGGGTCAACACCATATAAATAGTATGAGAGATAAGTCAAAAGGCATGTAATATTCCATATGATAATAACTCTTTTGAAAAGCAAGCTCTCTAGATAAAGACTGGAAATTACCGTCCATGCCAAATCGGATGCATATCTCACGGTGCTTGGCGTGGTACTCACAATATTTCGAATCCATTCTCTTGAAAATAGCTCTCCTCTTCTCTTCTTGGTGGGCGCTCTCAATCTCCAAAATAAGGGTTTGATGAAAAAGGAAAAGAAGAAGAAAGAAGTCAGTGAAATAAAAAGGGAAAGAGAGAGAAAGTAAGGTACGTGAACTAAAAAATCAAAAACTCACCCTCAAAGCCATTCCGGATATGCCCAATAACAGAGCGACATCATCTAACGACTGTATAGTCTTGTCTTCGACATTAGAGCAGAGGGGACCTAAAGAAGGAATCATGCTCTCTGTATTCACCAACAAGTCGCGGTCCAGGGGAATGACTATGGTACAAGTAGATCCCTTCATTCTCACTTCTACCCAAGTAAACCTCTCATTGAACATACGTACCTCTAGGGGTCGATGTCGAAACCGATTTCATAGTCGTTTATGGCCACACCTTTCCCTCTATCCTCGGTAGATGAAGGAATGTCAGCCTGCCCTGACATTGATGGATCGCTCCTTGAAACGGCCTCCGCCGCCTCTGATCTTCCTCTTATTTGAAGATGACTTCAGGCAAAAGAGAAATTTCTACATCCTTTGAAAAGGGCAAAGTCTCAGTGTTCAAGGCCACGTCTCCCTTGGATGCAGCCGTGGCCAGCTTAGGATCGCCCCTTAGTGACTCTTCGGCTCCAGCTATCTCGTTGACGACTTCTAATCTCCAACTTTTTAACGAAACCATTTCCTCCACACTCGATAACGATTCGTCTACCAAGTACAGAACAGGGGAAACCAGAATCTCCACCAATTGGGTCGCCGCCCGTCAACTAGGCCTACGCAGGACCATGGTGTTAGAGAAAGCAACAGTCCGTGAGGACTTGCCTGCAGTCGTAGCAAGTAGTGACCCAGTGGAGACACTGAGTTGACGAAAGGTAGGGGTAGGAGACTTCACTTTCTTCGAAGCCCTTCGACCTGACAGCAAGAACAGAATTTAAACTAACCCCGCTATATGAGAGAAGGGATAAAAATAGAAGATGACATAAAAATCGAAGCAACAGAAGGTCTAAATGAACAACTTACCGGTCATAGAAGGATTACGTCCAAATTTCTTACGGAACGCCGACCATTCATGGATCCCCATCGTGTGGGAAAAATTTGACTTACCCAGTCACGAATGTCGGCGGCCAATGTAGAAGGCTCCTTCTCGGCTGCACAAAATAGGAAGCAGAATGATTTAGTCAAGGGTGAGATAGATAAAACAAGCAATCAATTAGCAAAAACACTTACGGGCGAAGTTCCACACTTCAAGGAATGTCCATCTTTATCACCAATCCATTAGTCCCTCGGTGGCGAAGGTGTAACATCGTACCCCGCTGAAAGCTTGGCACGAAGAGATGCAGCAGATGATGGATGGAAATCCTGAAGTTGGCCAGCTCCGCATACTTTATCAACATGAGGAAGAGTTTATAAATACAGGGGGAGAGCTGGGTCGGACAGATGCCTTAATAGCGGTAGAATTCCTCCGCTAGCGGGGGAAGAGGAAGAGAATAACCTACTTGGAAAGGGTACGCATAGAATGCAAAATACCCAGAATGATGAATATGAATTATGTCGCGGACATTTGGGACCAGGCCGGTGTGGGCTGGGATGTTGTACTTGGCCTTAAGCTCACCGGGTCGGTTGCATCCATTCGGACTCTAAAGGTTCATGCTCGTCCACAGGTGACTTCGAGAAATCTAACCTGGCTTTATCATTACGAGGAATGATTTCCTCCACGGTGGGAAAGCTCTCGTCCTCAGCAGTGAAGGCATCATTGTCATCGTGAGAGGGTATTCTCAGGGCTAGTGGGGTTGGTTTAGGAGCCTCACTAGAGGCAAGAGGTGCATTAACCATTTTTGGTTGATTGTAAATACAAAAGACATGAACTCAAAAGTGGCAGAAATAACAAGAATCACTCGAACTAGAAAGGAGAGTAAGAGTGTGAAAAATGGAAGCAACTGGAGCAAGAACATAGGAAAAAGAAGAAGAGAGGAAAAGATGCAGGTTCAAAGGCTGGAAAATATAAAGGTTTACTCAAAGGGTTCCCCATCCTTATTTATAGAGAACACAGGCACTCAGAACGAGAAAATCAACCATCAAATGCACAGGGATCGAAATAATAGGGGTACGGAAAGCGATGCAACGCATCGGGAAGATGCTTAATAATGACGCGTGAGGCCGTGACGTCATTCTAAACCAACATCACAATAAGTGTGGTTTTGAAAATTCCACGTCACCATCTCGGCCACAATCCTCACTACTCGACCTCCACATCCGAATTTCTCAACTATTACTCATGAATTTAGATCACTGAGGTCTAACAGAAGGCAACCTCGATAAGCGAAGGACTAATTGTATGGGTTAAAAGCAGGCCGATGAAATTCAGCATGCGGAGGAAATTATCATAATTTACAAATCAACAGGGCAGTTTAGCCGATGGCGACCAGTGATCAATAAAACGAGCCATCGAGTGGTCCATCACGGTCGAGGTCGAGCAGCATAGATAGAAGTAACGGCTAGTTTGGTGTTGGGATCTTCAGAGGGAATATTCTATTAAATATTCTCTCTGTTTAAACTTTTAAGGGTTCTTTGGGAATATCCCATATAAATAGTATGAGAGATAAGGTAAAAGGCATGTAATATTCCATATGATAATAACTCTTTTGAAAAGCAAGATCTCTAGATAAAGACTGGAAATTACGGTCCACACAAAATCGGATGCATATCTCACGGTGCTTGGCGTGATACTCACGATATTTCGACTCCATTCTAATCTCTGCCTTTTTAGCGGAACCAGTTCCTCCTCACTCAATAACGATTCGTCTACCAAGTACAGCACAGGGGAAAACAGAGTATCCACCAATTGGGTCGTCGTCCGTCGGCTAGGCCTACGCAGGACCAGGGTCTTAGAGAAAGCAACAGTCTGTGAGGACTTGCCTGTAGTCGCAACAAGTAGTGACCGAGTGGAGGCACCGAGTTGAAGAAAGGCAGGGGTAGGAGACTTCACTTTCTTCGAAGCCCTTCAACTTGACAGTAAGAACAGAAGTTAAACTAACCCCGCTATAGGATAGAAGGGAGAAAAAGAGAAGATGACATAAAAATCAAAGCAACAGAAGGTCAAAATGAACAACTTACCGGTCGCTGAAGGTTTACGTCCAAATTTCTTGCGAAACACCGTCCATTCACGGATCCCCATAGTGTGGGGCAAAATTTGACTCACCCAGTCACGAATGTCGGCAGCCAATGTAGAAGGCTCCTTCTCGGCTGTACAAAAGAGGAAGACGAATGATTTAGTCAGCAGTGAGATAGAAAAAAACAAGCAATCAGTTAGCAAAAACACTTATGGGCGAAGTTCCACACTTCAGGGAATGTCCATCTTCACCACCCAATCCCTTGGTCACTCGGTGACGGATGTGTAACACCGTACCCCTATGAAAGCTTGGCACAAAGAGATGCATCAGATGATGGAGGGAAATCCTGCAGTTGGTCAGCTCTACATACTTTATCAACATGAGGAAGAATTTATAAATACAGGGGGAGAGCTGGGCCAGACAGATGCCGTAATAGCGGAAGAATTCCTCCACCAGCGGGGGAAGAGGAAGAGAATAACCTACTTGGAAAGGGTACGCGTAGAATGCGCTATACCCAGGACGATGAATATGAATTATGTCCATCTAGCTGGGACCAGGTCGATGTGGGTCGCGATGTTGTACTTGGCCCTAAACTCACTGGGTCGGTTGCGTCCATTTCGGACTCTACAGGTTCAGTCTCGTCCATATGTGACTTTGAGAAATCTAACCTGGATTTATCATTATGAGGAATGATTTCCGCCACGGTGGGAAAGCTCTCATCCTCAGCAGCGACAACATCATCATCATCGTGAGGGGGTATTCTCAGTGCTAGTGGGGTTGGTTCAGGAGCCTCACCAGACGCAAGAGGTACATTAACCATTCGAACCGAAAAGAAGAGTAAGAATGTGAAAAATGGAAGCAACTGGAGCAAGAACATAGGAAAAAGAAGAAGAGAGGAAAAGATGCAGGTTCAAAGGCTGGAAAATATAAAGGTTTATTCAAAGGGTTCCCCATCCTTATTTATAGAGAACACAGGCACTCAGAACGAGAAAATCAACCATCAAATGCACACATCGAAACAATAGGGGCACGGGAAGCGATGCAACGCATCAGGAAGATACTTAATAATGACGCGTGAGGCCGTGACGTCATTATAAACCAACATCACAATAAGTGTGGTTCTGAAAATTCCACGTCACCATCTCGGTCGCGATCCTCACTGCTCAACCTCCCCATCTGAATTTCTCAACTATTACTAATGAAGTCTGATCACTGAGGTCGACCAAAAGGCAACCTCGATAAGCAGAGGGACTAATTGTATGGGTTAAAATCAGACCGAAGAAATTTAGCATGCAGAGGTGATTATCATGAGTGATTTGCAAATCAACACGGGCGGTTTGGCTGATGGCGACCAGTGCTCAATAAAACGAGCCGCCGAGCGGTCCATCACGGTCGAGGTTGAGCAGCATAGATAGAAGTAACGACTAGCTTTGTGTTGGGATCTTCAGAGGGAATATTCTATTGAATATTCTCTTTGTTTGAACTTTTAAGGGTTCTTTGGGAATATCCCATATAAATAGTATGAGAGATAAGGCAAAAGGCATGTAATATTCCATATGATAATAACTCTTTAGAAAAGCTAGCTCTCTAGATAAATAGGAATAACAACTTTCTGAAGAGATTCGGCCTTTTTGGATTATCTATTGTCATTTCCACCAGACCCGAGAAAGTGCTCAATATTCTCTTATATTCTTGTTATTCAAAATTGTCAGAGGAAGGAATCGTCCATCTCATTCAATATTGGGTGAATCTTCCTCCTTATTTATATTTAGTGTCATTGTACTATTTAATATCTGATACCTCTAACGTATTATTACATTCGACGCATTTAATACTGGCGCATTAAATCCGTCTCTCCGCTGCCCATTTTTTCACACCATGAATCTAAGAATTGTAGTTATTAGCTTTAACAAGGATTAACTCTCTTTAAAGACCTATTAATTAGTTTAACCAAAGGTTATCATTTTTTGGTCTAACAATACTATAGAATTGTGTGTCCCATTCATTTGAATTTATAAATATTTCACGAAAACCCCCATTTATTAACATATACAAATCCAGGATTCAAACTTAATGCATATAATATTTTGAGCTTTTTAAGGTTTTTGATTCAAAACTTAATATTTATGATACTTTTTGCAATAGGATTTTTCATATCTTCACAAGTATATTAAAAACTTGTTGAGGGATATTTCAAGTGAAATAATAGTTTTATTACAAAACTTTAACATTTTTGTCAAATGAAAATCATATCTAACACAATCGTTAAATTGTGTTTGGTACACGAATTTTACTTGAAAGAAAGTGCACATCTTAGTTTACTTGAAATACTTGTCAAACATGCTTTACGATATATATTTCAAAAATATTAGAAGCACTAGATTCAGTATTTGCAATATAATTATAGTGATAATTATATAACCCTCAAAGGATATTGAGAGTCGGAGAAGAATATTTCGCAATTGATGAAGGCATCCACAAACAGCGAGATCAATCATCAAGTGCATAGTTCTTCAATAAAGGAGTGATCTACAAAGTACTTCCCAGAGATCAACCTATAACAACAAAGTGCTGCTCGATGTTCTTGGTGATTAAATACATCACAAGGAGGTCTGCTTCATCCTACATTCGAGAAAGACGTTTCTCAAGCACTCGAATCATGTAGAATTTTGGAGAGCAGAATCAAGGAATATATAGAATTGTACGCACTAATATTTAGCAATAACATCTCTATTTCTTCATATTATTTTTGTTGCAATTTATTTTTCGTACTGCGAATATTTTTTTGTGAACAAATTTTAACACGCCCATTTGGACCAATTTTTCCCTTCATCTCTCCTTCTTGTAAGTTGAAAAGTTCAAACTTCATATCTACTGCTACAATGGCCTTCCGCAAGTGTGATGTTTCATGCAAAGATGCTACTACTTCCGCAGCCGCTAAGCTCAGTCATGTTGGCCCAATCACTCGAATCAAGTTTAATACTAGTGGCTTGGATGGATCCGAATACTTCGTCTTCTTGGAGATGGAAAAGAAGAGCATATCTCACATGACGTCTGTAACCCCAATCTTCGAAGGCGACACCCCATTCTCGCTATTTGACGAACTTTCTCAAACAACCCCCGACCTTGGTGAATTTGAGGATTTGGTGGATTCTCCAGTTTCAGAAAAATTCAATGTCTTAATGACTGACGCAACTAACGTGGATGAAAAGTTTGCCATGATGGAACAGACTATAGAAGTATTGAAGAAATCTGCTGAAGACAAAGACCTTCAAATTGCTCAAATCATGAACAAATTGGAGGCCTATGCACCTGGCGAGTCGATTCACGTCCCTCCTCGTTCACCTGGCTCCACCTCGCAAAAAAAAAAAAGGCTATTGAGGAATCACTTGCCAAGTTCAACATTTAAAAGGAAAAGCTATCAACTTCAGTGGCGGTGTTATCTGTCCAACAATTGCAAGACATGATAACAAACACCATCAGAGCTCAATCTGGCGAACCATCGCAAAGTTAATTGTACTACTCTTATACTAAGAGGATTTATTATCTAAACATGCCAACCAATTATCAACCACCAAAGCTGCATCACTTTGATGGCAAAGGGAACCCAGGGCAACATATTGCTCATTTTGTGGAGACTTGTAGCAATGTTGGAATACATGGTGACCTTTTGGTAAAACAATTTGTTCGTTCTCTGAAAAGGGACGCATTTGACTGGTATATTGACTTGGAACCCGAATATATTGATAGATGGGAGAAACTTGAGAAAGAATTCGGCAATCATTTAAATTGGGACTACGAACATATTTCGGGAGCTTTCCCCATGTACTGCATATTTAAATTGGGACTAAGGACGTATTCCGGGAGCTTTCCCCCTGTACTGCATATTTAAATTGGGACTACGGACGTATTCCGGGATATCCTCTATATTGTGTGATGAATTCGGGACTACAGGACGGGATCCCGGTAGATTTTATTAAAGGAATTATGTTTGAAAGACAATTATATTGGAAAGTCCAATTTGAAAAATAAATATCCTGAATAAAACTATGTTGAAGGACATTCCTTTGGAAAAGGGATATTTGAAAAATGTTTATGTTAAACAAAACTATGTTGAAGGATATCCCTTTGGAAGAGAATATTTGAAAAATGTTTATGTTGCAGAAAAACTATGTTTTAAGGACACTTTATTTGGAAAAATACATTTGAAAATCTTTGATCTTGAAGAAAATTATGTCTGAGAGATATCTGTTGGAAAAATTATATTTCAAAAGAATTTCCCTTTAAAAGGGATCTTACCTTAAAGTTTTCAATATAGAAAATTACGGGTGAAAGTTTACACTCGAAGATTTGACCATTTTAATGGTATTCATGGCCAAGGCCTTGTGTCGAAACTAATGCAGTGTTGAGTTACTACTTGTCTTTATTGTTTTGTGATTTTCGGACTTGGGCTGTGTTCTCGTCCATCCTTCTGTGTATATTTATTATGTTCCGTTGTTAATTGTTGTATTTCCTTCCGCATTCTAGTTGTTATGTTGTTAACTATGTTGTGTAGTCATTAGATAGGTGTCATGCCCTGTCATTCCTATATTTATGCATGTTGATTTATTAGACCAGTGGGTGTCTTGACTAGTCCTCGTCACTACTTCACTGAGGTTAGTCTTGATACTTACTGGGCACCGTTGTGGTGTGCTCATTCTACACTTCTGCACACTTTTTGTGCAGATCCAGGTATTGATTGTGAGTAGTTGTGCGGGCTCTTGCTGAGGATGCTGCGTTCGCAAGCTTCGGAGTCACCTTCCTATTTTGTATTTACATTGTTTTCACTTACCCCCTAACAGTTGTATTTAGAAGTTGTAGTAAAACTCTTTATAGAACTTATGACTTGTACTACCGTATTTTTGAGAATATACAATGTATAAAGAATTATTTATTTTAAAAAAATATTAGATTTTATTTATTATTGTTGTTATTCCATGAAAGTAGGCTTACCTAGTCCTTAAGACTAGGTGCCATCATGATACCCAACGGAGTGGAAATTTGGATCGTGACATTATGTTTTATACACTGAAATATACAAAGAAAAAAAACTTTTATTACATTTTGATATACAAAAAACATTGATATACATATATATTTTGGTATACACATTATTTGATGTGTTATACAATTCAACTATAACTAATACAATTATTTTTGTTATGATTTACATTGATATACAGACAAAAATATCTTTTAAGGAATTCTATTTATAATTTTATATTTTCGATATACAAAGAATGAAAATAAAATTTTAATATACATTTTTATATATATGAAGAAGGAAAATAAAGTTGTGATATACATTTTGATATACACATTGTTGTATGATATATTTATGGACTACTTGATGCCAATATCTATAACTATGGCTATTTTCTGCTAATTATGTGAGTACGTTGTCACACTGTGCCAAATGACCTACCATGTGTGATATTGTTTTGTCCATTTGGACCGAGAAGGAAAATAAAAGGGAGTTTTATAGTTTTACCAACAAAAACTAAACTAATTACCCTCGCCTACCCATTAATTTTTCTATCCACCAAAATAATTACTATTCCTTCCCATTACAGCTTTTGTGGGTAACTGTTTCTTTTTCTTTTTCTCATTTTCTTTTTATTTCTCTGCTTTTTTTTTCATTTTTTTTTTCTGTTCATATATATATTTTTCCAGAATCATATTATTTTTATGTTATTTATTTATTATAATTTGGTTTTATACTCAATTTGGCTAGTTTCTTTTGATTTTTTTATTTTTATTTTTCTGTCCTTTTATTTATTTTTTAATTTCGCGTTCCTTTTCTAGTTTCATTGAATTATTTTTAAATTTCCTTTTTTTCATATTATTATTTTATATCTTCCGACAACTACTTCTTATACAATGGATAATATTTTTACGGGAAAAGAGTGGGTTGCTTAAGTGGTGAGCACTCTTCACTTCCAACCAATAGATTGTGAGTTCGAGTAACCCTAAGAGCAAGGTGGGGAGCTCTTGGAGGGATGGAATAAAAAAGAAAAGAATATATTTTCATGGAACTCCATCAAAAATTTATTTATTTGCAAGGACCTAGTTGGAAAAATTAAAAAAATAATAAAAGTTAACTTATTTATTACGATGTACCGTTATATTATATTGTATACTATAACAGTACAATGTTCTACAACCATGATTGTAGCTTTGCACAATAACACCTAAATAATTCAACAAATCGCAGTCAAAGTATACTATTATTGTATATTGTATATTATTACAGCATATTGTTACAATATAATGCATATTATTACAATATACCATAATAGTATATTGTATACTATAATAGTATATTATTGCAATATAACTATATACGCCTATAGTATATTGTATATAGTAGGAGTATATTATTAGGTAATTGTGTTCTTCTTCGATTATTACAATATCGATGCAGTATATTGTAAACTATAATAGTATACTATTGCAGTACAACTATATACTCCTAAGGCATATTGTATACTGTAGCGATACACAGTTGGATAGTTGTGTTCTTCGATTTTTAGCTGAAAATTTCGATCTCGATCACCTCAAATCAGCTCCAAATGCTATCAAAATTCAGTATGAACTTTCAGAAGGTACTATAAGCAATATTTAACAGCATCCACTTTGAATCCAATAAGAAAACTTTAAAATAAAAATTTTAAATTCAAGAGCTTCAAGCCCAACAATGGTGAATATTCAAATATACATAAAAATTCAGATCTGGGAAGCTTTCATAAAGGTACTATAATCAATATTTTGTAGCACCCACATCAAATCAAACAATAAATATTCAAAATAAAAATTTTAAATTCAAAAGCTTCAAGCTCATCAATAGTGGATCTTCATATACACACAAAAATCAAAGTTGTGAAACTTAGTATATAACCGCGACAACATATAGTTCCAGAATACAAATAAATAAATAAATAAATACTAATATAGAAAGAGGATTTTGGAGTGAAACTCATGTACAATAAGATAAAATAAAATTATCTTTTAAAAATTATATAGAAAATCCAATAAAAAAAACTGGTAAATTTATGGGTTTGTTTTGGATTTTCATCATTCACTAAAAAAACTAAGCAATAGGTATCTTTTGAAAGAAGAAAGGAACATTTGGGGTGTAAGATTCTGCTTGTTTAGAGAAATTGAAAAGGAAAAAGGTATTGGGCAGGCAGGTAAATAATTTAGACTGTATAAGTAGGAAAAGTAAATCTTTTGGACTTGAATACTAAAAGGTAAATAGTTTAAACTTAAAGAGTATAAAGTGAGATTTTCCAAAATAAAAGTCTTCTATTGTCCATAGATACCTTTTTACATCTCAAATGCTACATGCAATTTGTCATAAGCCCACCCACTAAGGGCTATTAAAGGGGAGAAATTAAAAAATAGTCAGATTTACAAGTGATCATGCAAAAATAGTCACAGTTTCAAAAGTAACCGTAATTTAGCCACTTTTCATGTAAAGATAAATTTGAACAAAAATAATGTTCAAAATCCGTAAAATACTCCAGCAAAGTATACTGGAATTACAGTATATTATATTGGAGTTCCGGCAGAGTATATCGGTCCAGCATAATATGCTGGAAGCTCATACACATGTGCTCGAATCTCCAGTTTATTATGCTGGAACTTTCCGCGTGTTGAGTTCCAGCATAATATGTTGGAAGTTCATACACATGTGCACCATACTCCAATATATTATGCTGGATCGGTCTCTGTTGCACCAAAATAGTGACTATTTTCCAATGACTTGGGAACGCCAGCTATTTTTAAATGGTCAATCCGAAAACTGACTAGTTGGTGTTATTTTTACTTGCCTATTAAAGCCTGACATCACAAGTCACAACGAACACTAAGAGCCCTAATTCTAGAATGTATACATAGGTTATCTATGTTCAAATCAAACTTTGAACTATACGATTGGAAAATACTTACAATAGCGAAGGGTTGAGTCCACTGATGGATTATATATCGTTGCGGAAGCAATTTTAGTATCATATTCACATGTAAATTAAATAATTAGTATATATGGAGATTATACGAGTTACCTCTTGAAACGTGAACAAAGCTCCTCTATCATGTGAGCCTCCAATTACACAGCAACTCAATGAAATCTCCACTACCCACACTATCACGATCTCCGAACGATCCACGGTCTTCTACTGTGTTACTCAAATAATATCCAGAGAGTAGTGATTTGTGTGGGCGAAACTTTCTAGGAAAATAGGCTAAAAATTTCGGCCACCTTGTTCACCCTCTCTGGGTGGAAAACCTTATATATTTATAGCACAAGTTTTAAGGGTTAAAAACCCTTTTCCAAAACCTGTTAGGTTTTTCTTTCCACCAGAAAAAGGATTCCTTTATTTTCTATTATTTAGGCACAACAGGGACCACAGAATTTAATTAACAAGACTTCCAATTATGGAATTAATTTTTAATTTTCAAAATTAATATCCACTATAATTAATTACGAATTATTTCACTAAAAGTTCGTAATTACACTCCTTATTCAATTTCTTCATCTATTAAATCTTATTTAACTCCCCATGTTAAGATTCAGATACTAATCAATTAAATTATATTACTGACAATTTAATTTATTGATTATTTTCTTTAGACTTTTGCTTAACCTATTTCATGTGTCGGATACAAATTCATCGGTCGGGTTTACACATGAAAACTTATAAGCTTTCATAAAAGTATATCATCAATATCTAAACCGAGACATGGATTTCATCAACTAGCTATTACTTCGCCAGTGTACATTATTATTATTATCCAATTTATCAGGCATATTGAACTACGAAAGGATATCGCCTTTTAATAAATCAAACAATAATAATATACACAGTTAATAATAATTATATCAAGATTAAGAGTATAAGTACGTTTAATGGCTAGATAGTTTATTTTATTAAGTCGGTATAAAATACTTATTTCTACTTGGTTTGTTCAATATATAAAAAATGTACTAGCACAAGAAGTTGGTATTAAACTATTCCCATAATCAAGATAAATTATATTTAATCTTGTGTTACAATCATCGATGATGGTTTGTCCAACTCTATCATCAGATTGAGAACTCAAACTTTATACTTATAAGAATCGATAATTTAATCTTCCGCGTATAAGCTAAACTCGATACACTAAATCATCTACTATATAAGCAAATGACACAAACTAATATATGATCTATTTAAAACTTTATTAAAACTGAATAAATAATTATTTCATAATAAATATTATATATAAACCAAACTCATAATTAATAGTATATATCTCAAACATCCTATCTCCATAGAACTTTGTCATAAGTTTTAAATTGTTGAGATTAGTTGAATAATTAGAGGCACAGAATATTGTGTGGCAACTCATTACTAAAGTAAACTTGTAGTCGTAAAGCTCACAATCCGACGTCCCTTTCATGTTTTGCTAATGAAAGGAACCAAACTTTGAGAGAAAATTTCGTAAGATTTGGAGAATTGTGAATTCCACTTTTGTCAAAACAACTAAATACGTTGTTGAATACCACATTCAACGATGGCTATCCCATGCCTCGTCTTTATCACTTTGATTACTTTCGTGACTTTGTCATATTCTACACATCAAAGCAACTTAGCCTGAAAAAGGAAATAGACTAATTACTATTCCTTCCGGTTCATAATAATAATTTTTTGATCTTTTTTTATGGTAAAAAATAAGTAATTTTTTTAGATTTTAAGAATGAATTAATTTTTTTTCTTACATTACCTTTGGAGTATGTATTATGAGTGTTTATGTGAAAGATAGTAAATGCTAGTATGATCAATTTTATTTCTTATTACTGTTAAAAGCTAGATTTCTTAATCTGTGTAAAATCAATCAAAAGATTACTTATTGTGGACCAGAAGGAATAGTATGTTATTGTCTCCTAGCGCACTGATCAAACATAATTGATATGCCTTCTATTCACAATTTCAATTTAATTTTCATGGTATTGTTGAATTCATTGCATAATTATCTTTAAACTATTAGGTAATAGAATACCAACATGTTAAAACGGCGTAATCACTAGTAAAATCAACTGGTTAACAGATATTCGTAAAATTTAATATTTTCAGATATGTTTGCCAATCAGGAAAATACATAGTTAGAAGATTAACTTTATTTCAGCCTGTAGAAAATAGTTTACCAGTTCTTAGAATATCTAAGGTTTGACATAGTTAATACTTAATAGGAAAGAATTAAACCAACTTAGTTATATTCTCTCCGATCTACTTTTGTTTGACATTATTTTTTTACTAGTCTGTTTCAAAAAGATTAACTGCACATTTTTATATTTTTAAATAAGAAATTTTTATAATCACGGTATATATATTTAAAATCACAAAGTTCAAAAGTCTTATAACAACTTAATATTATACTCTACCATATTTAAGACCGCAAATTTATTTTTTTCTTTTTATTAAATTTTGTACCAAATCAAACTATGACAAATAAAATAATGCGAAGTAAATAATAGATTCAAGCTCATAATACAGTTTGAAAAATTATGACATATTGAATTGGGGGAATATGTTTCCCTCCTAAACTCGCCCGACATGTGAATATATATACTATAAAGAAGGAACCAAAGTAGGAGTATAATATATTTGATACAAATGCAAAAGGCTCTTTTTTACAAGAACATTAGGATGTAGACTTGTTTTGATGAAAACAATATCCTATACGAGTTAGTTTTTAGTAGTCTTGCTTAGACATATATGGAAAAATAAAATAGACCTAAGACTTCCATTTTGGTCAACCTTAAAATGCTCCTTAATATTAACTTGAATACTTCACTTAGCGGGGGCGGCTCAAGCACATACAAGGCCTAAAACAATCTAATCTTCTAGCTTGTTGAGATACAAAGTTGTTAATAACTTTTTTTATAATCGATTTTCTCTAATTATTCCTTTTCAATTGATAATATAGCCAACTCATTGCGTCTTTTTCTTGAGCCATTGTAGATCATAGGTAAGTTTTTATAGAGCAATAAAAGTATATTACTATTAAAGCTTAAAAGTACGGTTGAACTTGAACATTTGAACTAATGAAATTCTTGAAAAAAGAAGGTGAGTAAGAATATCAAAAAGAAAGACATAAAATATGTAAGAATTTTNAAAAAAAAAAGGAAGGGGGGGGGGGGGGGGGGAAAGATTGACTTGGATGAATTAAGGAAGGAGAGAAAAACTTTTACACTTTATAATAAGTAAAAAGGAATTGTCAAATCAACTCAAATTGAAATGTTGGAAAAATTGTTCATCTACCCATTTTAAGTAAGTCAAATTATTACTTTATTATAGATTTCAAAAAAAAAAATCTTTTTATATGAAAAATTCTACTTTCGTGTTATTTCTTTATCAAGAGAAGGGAAAATATTTTTCAAAACTCCTTCTCAACCTTCCCCACCATCACCAAACCACCCTATCCCACCTCACACTCCCACACCTACCCACCTCATGCCTACCTACCCCACCCTTCTCTCCGAAAAGGCTTCTTTTTTTTTTAATTTCATTTTTTTAGTCACTCCTCCTCCACCCCCACCCCCACCCCGCGGAAAAAAATTATTTTTCTTTACCTTTTTTTGTTATTTTTTCGTTTTTCTGCACTCTCAGCCCCCACCTCACCCCGCACAAAAAAAAAGATTTTTTTCTAATTTCAAATTTTTATTTTTTTCGTCTTTCTACACAACCCCCTCCCCCCCCCCCCCCCCCCCCCGCCCTTTTTTTTTTTTTTTTTTTTTTTTTTTTTTT